>CAMDTW010000297.1:22358-45821 GCA_945910005.1 Isoperla grammatica | reverse complement strand
AGGTTGCATTTTTCAAGAGTATAATGAAAATGCATAAATTGAGTTTTTTCGTCGTTTTTGGTAAAATATGCATAAAAAATAGAAATTGGCTGATTTTAGTCTATCTACCACAAACTTCCAGTTTTAAGAGGAATCTTGCATACGGCTGGGGTTCCTAAGGGTTTCAACGAAAGTTGACAAATCGTTGTTTTAGAGCGTTTCAGGCTCTAATAAGCACAATTTGTCCATTTCGTCACATTTCGATAACTTCTATAGAAGTTACACCCTCCGTTGAAAAATAAGAATTATAGGCTGCATTCTTCAAGAGTATAGTGAAAATGCATAAATTGAGTTTTTTCGTCGTTTTTGGTTAAAATATGCATAAAATATAGAAATTGGCTGATTTTAGTCTATCTACCACAAACTTCCAGTTTTAAGAGGAATCTTGCATACGGCTGGGATTCCTAAGGGTTTCAACCAAATTGCACAAATCGTTGTTTTAGAGCGTTTTAGGCTCCAATAAGCACAATTTGTCCATTTCGTCACATTTCGAAAACTTCTATAGAAGTTACACCCTCCGTCGAAAAATAAGAATTATAGGTTGCATTCTTCAAGAGTATAATGAAAATGCATAAATTGAGTTTTTTCGTCGTTTTTGGTTAAAATATGCATAAAATATAGAAATTGGCTGATTTCAGTCTATCTACCACAAACTTCCAGTTTTAAGAGGAATCTTGCATACGGCTGGGATTCCTAAGGGTTTCAACCAAAGTTGACAAATCGTTGTTTTAGAGCGTTTCAGGCTCCAATAAGCACAATTTGTCCATTTCGCACATTTCGATAACTACCTTAGAAGTTACACCAACCGTTGAAAAATAATAATGTTAGTGTGCATTCTGAAAGAGTATTATGAAAATGCATAAATTGAAATTTTTGGTCGTTTTTGGTTAAAATATGCATAAAATATAGAAATTGGCTGATTTAAGTCTATCTACCACAAACTTCCAGTTTTAAGAGGAATCTTGCATACGGCCGGGATTCCTAAGGGTTTCAACCAAAGTTGACAAATCGTTGTTTTAGAGCGTTTCAGGCTCCAATAAGCACAATTTGTCCATTTCGTCACATTTCGATAACTTCTATAGAAGTTACACCTTCCGTTGAAAAATAAGAATTATAGGCTGCATTCTTCAAGAGTATAATGAAAATGCATAAATTGAGTTTTTTCACCGTTTTTGGTTAAAATTTGCTTAAAATATAGAAATTGGCTGATTTTAGTCTATCTACCACAAACTTCCAGTTTTAAGAGGAATCTTGCATACGGCTGGGATTCCTAAGGGTTTCAACCAAATTGCACAAATCGTTGTTTTAGAGCGTTTCAGGCTCCAATAAACACAATTTGTCCATTTCGTCACATTTCGATAACTTCTATAGAAGTTACACCCTCCGTTGAAAAATAAGAATTATAGGCTGCATTCTTCAAGAGTATAATAAAAATGCATAAATTGAGTTTTTTTCGTCGTTTTTGGTTAGAATATGCATAAAATATAGAAATTGGCTGATTTTAGTCTATCTACCACAAACTTCCAGTTTTAAGAGGAATCTTGCATACGGCTGGGATTCCTAAGGGTTTCAACCAAAGTTGACAAATCGTTGTTTTAGAGCGTTTTAGGCTCCATTAAGCACATTTTGTCCATTTCGTCACATTTCGATAACTTTTTTAGAAGTTACACCAACCGTTGAAAAATAATAATGTTAGTGTGCATTCTGAAAGAGTATTATGAAAATGCATAAATTGAGTTTTTTGGTCGTTCTTGGTTAAAATATGCATAAAATATAGAAATTGGCTGATTTTAGTCTATCTACCACAAACTTCCAGTTTTAAGAGGAATCTTGCATACGGCCGGGATTCCTAAGGGTTTCAACCAAAGTTGACAAATCGTTGTTTTAGAGCGTTGAAGGCTCCAATAAGCACAATTTGTCCATTTCGTCACATTTCGATAACTTCTATAGAAGTTACACCCTCCGTCGAAAAATAAGAATTATAGGTTGCATTCTTCAAGAGTTAATGAAAATGCATAAATTGAGTTTTTTCGTCGTTTTTGGTTAAAATATGCATAAAAAATAGAAATTGGCTGATTTCAGTCTAACTACCACAAACTTCCAGTTTTAAGAGGAATCTTGCATACGGCCGGGATTCCTAAGGGTTTCAACCAAAAATGACAAATCGTTGTTTTAGAGCGTTTCAGGCTCCAATAAGCACAATTTGTCCATTTCGTCACATTTCGATAACTTCTATAGAAGTTACACCCTCCGTCGAAAAATAAGAATTATAGGTTGCATTCTTCAAGAGTATAATAAAAATGCATAAATTGATTTTTTTCGTCGTTTTTGGTTAAAATATGCATAAAAAATAGAAATTGGCTGATTTCAGTCTATCTAATACAAACTTCCAGTTTTAAGAGGAATCTTGCATACGGCCGGGATTCCTAAGGGTTTCAATTCCAAAGTTGACAAATCGTTGTTTTAGAGTGTTTCAGGCTTTGGCTGATTTTAGTCTATCTACCACAAACTTCAGAGGAATCTTGCATACGGCTGGGATTCCTAAGGGTTTCAACTTAATTGCACAAATCGTTGTTTTAGAGCGTTTCAGGCTCCAATAAGCACAATTTGTCCATTTCGTCACATTTCGAAAACTTCTATAGAAGTTACACCCTCCGTCGAAAAATAAGAATTATAGGTTGCATTCTTCAAGAGTATAATGAAAATGCATAAATTGAGTTTTTTCGTCGTTTTTGGTTAAAATATGCATAAAATATAGAAATTGGCTGATTTCAGTCTATCTACCACAAACTTCCAGTTTTAAGAGGAATCTTGCATACGGCTGGGATTCCTAAGGGTTTCAACCAAAGTTGACAAATCGTTGTTTTAGAGCGTTTCTGGCTCCAATAAGCACAATTTGTCCATTTCGTCACATTTCGATAACTACTTTAGAAGTTACACCAACCGTTGAAAAATAATAATGTTAGTGTGCATTCTGAAAGAGTATTATGAAAATGCATAAATTGAGTTTTTTTGTCGTTTTTGGTTAAAATATGCATAAAATATAGAAATTGGCTGATTTAAGTCTATCTACCACAAACTTCCAGTTTTAAGAGGAATCTTGCATACGGCCGGGATTCCTAAGGGTTTCAACTAAAGTTGACAAATCGTTGTTTTAGAGCGTTTCAGGCTCCAATAAGCACAATTTGTCCATTTCGTCACAATTCGAAAACTTCTATAGAAGTTACACCCTCCGTCCAAAAATAAGAATTATAGGTTGCATTCTTCAAGAGTATAATGAAAATGCATAAATTGAGTTTTTTCGTCGTTTTTGGTTAAAATATGCATAAAAAATAGAAATTGGCTGATTTCAGTCAATCTACCACAAACTTCCAGTTTTAAGAGGAATCTTGCATACGGCTGGGATTCCTAAGGGTTTCAACCAAAGTTGACAAATCGTTGATTTAGAGCGTTTCAGGCTCCAATAAGCACATTTTGTCCATTTCGTCACATTTCGATAACTACTTTAGAAGTTACACCAACCGTTGAAAAATAATAATGTTAGTGTGCATTCTGAAAGAGTATTATGAAAATGCATAAATTGAGTTTTTTGGTCGTTCTTGGTTAAAATATGCATAAAATATAGAAATTGGCTGATTTTAGTCTATCTACCACAAACTTCCAGTTTTAAGAGGAATCTTGCATACGGCCGGGATTCCTAAGGGTTTCAACCAAAGTTGACAAATCGTTGTTTTAGAGCGTTTCAGGCTCCAATTAGCACAATTTGTCCATTTCGTCACATTTCGATAACTTCTATAGAAGTTACACCCTCCGTCGAAAAATAAGAATTATAGGTTGCATTCTTCAAGAGTATAATGAAAATGCATAAATTGAGTTTTTTCGTCGTTTTTGGTTAAAATATGCATAAAAAATAGAAATTGGCTGATTTCAGTCTAACTACCACAAACTTCCAGTTTTAAGAGGAATCTTGCATACGGCCGGGATTCCTAAGGGTTTCAACCAAAGTTGACAAATCGTTGTTTTAGAGCGTTTCAGGCTCCAATAAGCGCAATTTGTCCATTTCGTCACATTTCGATAACTTCTATAGAAGTTACACCCTCCGTCGAAAAATAAGAATTATAGGTTGCATTCTTCAAGAGTATAATGAAAATGCATAAATTGAGTTTTTTCGTCGTTTTGGTTAAAATATGCATAAAAAATAGAAATTGGCTGATTTCAGTCTATCTACGACAAACTTCCAGTTTTAAGAGGAATCTTGCATACGGCCGGGTTTCCTAAGGGTTTCAACCAAAGTTGACAAATCGTTGTTTAAGAGCGTTTCAAGCTCCAATAAGCACAATTTGTCCATTTCGTCAAATTTCGATAACTTCTATAGAAGTTACACCCTCCGTCGAAAAATAAGAATTATAGGTTGCATTCTTCAAGAGTATAATGAAAATGCATAAATTGAGTTTTTTCGTCGTTTTTAGTTAAAATATGCATAACAAATAGAAATTGGCTGATTTCAGTCTATCTACCACAAACTTCCAGTTTTAAGAGGAATCTTGCATACGGCCGGGATTCCTAAGGGTTTTAACCAAAGTTGACAAATCGTTGTTTTAGAGCGTTTCAGGCTCCAATAAGCACAATTTGTCCATTTCGTCAAATTTCGATAACTTCTATAGAAGTTACACCCTCCGTTGAAAATTAAGAATTATAGGCTGCATTCTTCAACAGTATAATGAAAATGCATAAATTGAGTTTTTCGTCGTTTTTGGTTAAAATATGCATAAAATATAGAAATTGGCTGATTTTAGTCTATCTACCACAAACTTCCAGTTTTAAGAGGAATCTTGCATACGGCTGGGATTCCTAAGGGTTTCAACCAAATTGCACAAAGCGTTGTTTTAGAGCGTTTCAGGCTCCAATAAGCACAATTTGTCCATTTTGTCACATTTCGATAACTTCTATAGAAGTTACACCCTCCGTCGAAAAATAAGAATTATAGGTTGCATTCTTCAAGAGTATAATGAAAACGGATAAATTGAGTTTTTTCGTCGTTTTTAGTTAAAATATGCATAAAAAATAGAAATTGGCTGATTTCAGTCTATCTACCACAAACTTCCAGTTTTAAGAGGAATCTTGCATACGGCCGGGATTCCTAAGGGTTTCAACCAAAATTGACAAATCGTTGTTTTAGAGCGTTTCAGGCTCTAATAAGCACAATTTGACCATTTCGTCACATTTCGATAACTTCTATAGAAGTTACACCCTCCGTTGAAAAATAAGAATTATAGGCTGCATTCTTCAAGAGTATAATGAAAATGCATAAATTGAGTTTTTTCGTCGTTTTTGGTTAAAATTTGCATAAAATATAGAAATTGGCTGATTTTAGTCTACCTACCACAAACTTCCAGTTTTAAGAGGAATCTTGCATACGGCTGGGATTCCTAAGAGTTTCAACAAAATTGCACAAATCGTTGTTTTAGAGCGTTTCAGGCTCCAATAAGCACAATTTGTCCATTTCGTTACATTTCGATAACTTCTATAGAAGTTACACCCTCCGTCGAAAAATAAGAATTATAGGTTGCATTCTTCAAGAGTATAATGAAAATGCATAAATTGAGTTTTTTCGTCGTTTTTGGTAAAATATGCATAAAAAATAGAAATTGGCTGATTTTAGTCTATCTACCACAAACTTCCAGTTTTAAGAGGAATCTTGCATACGGCTGGGGTTCCTAAGGGTTTCAACGAAAGTTGACAAATCGTTTGTTTTAAAGCGTTTCAGGCTCCAATAAGCACAATTTGTCCATTTCGTCACATTTCGATAACTTCTATACAAGTTACACCCTCCGTCGAAAAATAAGAATTATAGGTTGCATTCTTCAAGAGTATAATGAAAATGCATAAATTGAGTTTTTTCGTCGTTTTTGGTTAAACTATGCATAAAAAATAGAAATTGGCTGATTTCAGTCTATCTACCACAAACTTCCAGTTTTAAGAGGAATCTTGCATACGGCTGGGATTCCTAAGGGTTTCAACCAAAGTTGACAAATCGTTGTTTTAGAGCGTTTCAGGCTCCAATAAGCAAAATTTGTCCATTTCGTCACATTTCGATAACTACTTTAGAAGTTACACCAACCGTTGAAAAATAATAATGTTAGTGTGCATTCTGAAAGAGTATTAGAAAATGCATAAATTGAGTTTTTTGGTCGTTTTTGGTTAAAATATGCATAAAATATAGAAATTGGCTGATTTTAGTCTATCTACCACAAACTTCCAGTTTTAAGAGGAATCTTGCATACGGCCGGGATTCCTAAGGGTTTCAACCAAAGTTGACAAATCGTTGTTTTAGAGCGTTTCAGGCTCCAATAAGCACAATTTGTCCATTTCGTCACAGTTCGATAACTTCTATAGAAGTTACACCCTCCGTTGAAAAATATGAATTATAGGCTGCATTCTTCAAGAGTATAATGAACATGCATTAATTGAGTTTTTTCGTCGTTTTTGGTTAAAATATGCATAAAATATAGAAATTGGCTGATTTAAGTCTATCTACCACAAACTTCCAGTTTTAAGAGGAATCTTGCATACGGCTGGGATTCCTAAGGGTTTCAACCAAATTGCACAAATCGTTGTTTTAGAGCGTTTCAGGCTCCAATAAGCACAATTTGTCCATTTCGTCACATTTCGATAACTTCCATAGAAGTTACACCCTCCGTCGAAAAATAAGAATTATAGGTTGCATTCTTCAAGAATATAATGAAAATGCATAAATTGAGTTTTTTCGTCGTTTTTGGTTAAAATATGCATAAAAAATAGAAATTGGCTGATTTCAGTCTATCTACCACAAACTTCCAGTTTTAAGAGGAATCTTGCATACGGCCGGGATTCCTAAGGGTTTCAACCCAAGTTGACAAATCGTTGTTTTAGAGCGTTTCAGGCTTCAATAAGCACAATTTGTCCATTTCGTCACATTTTGATAACTTCTATAGAAGTTACACCCTCCGTCGAAAAATAAGAATTATAGGTTGCATTCTTCAAGATTATCATGAAAATGCATAAATTGAGTTTTTTCGTCGTTTTTGGTTAAAATATGCATAAAAAATAGAAATTGGCTGATTTCAGTCTATCTACCACAAACTTCCAGTTTTAAGAGGAATCTTGCATACGGCCGGGATTCCTAAGGGTTTCAACCAAAGTTGACAAATCGTTGTTTTAGAGCGTTTCAGGCTCCAATAAGCAAAATTTGTCAATTTCGTCACATTTCGATAACTTCCATAGAAGTTACACCCTCCGTTGAAAAATAAGAATTATAGGCTGCATTCTTCAAGAGTATAATGAAAATGCATAAATTGAGTTTTTTCGTCGTTTTTGGTTAAAATATGCATAAAAAATAGAAGTTGGCTGATTTCTGTCTATCTACCACAAACTTCCAGTTTTAAGAGGAATCTTGCATACGGCTGGGATTCCTAAGGGTTTCAACCAAAGTTGACAAATCGTTGTTTTAGAGCGTTTTAGGCTCCAATAAGCACAATTTGTCCATTTCGTCACCTTTCGATAACTACTTTAAAAGTTACACCAACCGTTGAAAAATAATAATGTTAGTGTGCATTCTGAAAGAGTATTATGAAAATGCATAAATTGAGTTTTTTTGGCGTTTTTGGTTTAAATATGCATAAAATATAGAAATTGGCTGATTTTTGTCTATCTACCACAAACTTCCAGTTTTAAGAGGAATCTTGCATACGGCTGGGATTCCTAAGGGTTTCAACCAAATTGCACAAATCGTTGTTTTAGAGCGTTTCAGGCTCCAATAAGCACAATTTGTCCATTTCGTCACATTTCGATAACTTCTATAGAAGTTACACCCTCCGTCGAAAAATAAGAATTATAGGTTGCATTCTTCAAGAGTATAATGAAAATGCATTAATTGAGTTTTTTCGTCGTTTTTGGTTAAAATATGCATAAAAAATAGAAATTGGCTGATTTCAGTCTATCTACCACAAACTTCCAGTTTTAAGAGGAATCTTGCATACGGCCAGGATTCCTAAGGGTTTCAACCAAAGTTGACAAATCGTTGTTTTAGAGCGTTTCAGGCTCCAATAAGCACAATTTGTACATTTCGTCACATTTCGATAACATCTTTAGAAGTTACACCCTCCGTTGAAAAATAAGAATTATAGGCTGCATTCTTCAAGAGTATAATGAAAATGCATAAATTGAGTTTTTTCGTCGTTTTTGGTTAAAATATGCATAAAATATAGAAATTGGCTGATTTTAGTCTATCTACCACAAACTTCCAGTTTTAAGAGGAATCTTGCATACGGCTGTGATTCCTAAGGGTTTCAACCAAAATGCACAAATCGTTGTTTTAGAGCGTTTCAGGCTCCAATAAGCACAATTTGTCCATTTCGTCACATTTCGAAACTTCTATAGAAGTTACACCCTCCGTCGAAAAATAAGAATTATAGGTTGCATTCTTCAAGAGTATAATGAAAATGCATAAATTGAGTTTTTTCGTCGTTTTTGGTTAAAATATGCATAAAAAATAGAACTTGGCTGATTTCAGTCTATCTACCACAAACTTCCAGTTTTAAGAGGAATCTTGCATACGGCCGGGATTCCTAAGGGTTTCAACCAAAGTTGACAAATCGTTGTTTTAGAGCGTTTCAGGCTCCAATAAGCACAATTTGTCCATTTCGTCACATTTCGATAAATTCTATAGAAGTTACACCCTCCGTCGAAAAATAAGAATTATAGGTTGCATTCTTCAAGAGTATAATAAAAATGCATAAATTGAGTTTTTTCGTCGTTTTTGGTTAAAATATGCATAAAATATAGAAATTGGCTGATTTCAGTCTATGTACCACAAACTTCCAGTTTTAAGAGGAATCTTGCATACGGCTGGGATTCCTAAGGGTTTCAACCAAAGTTGACAAATCGTTGTTTAGAGCATTTCAGGCTCCAATAAGCACAATTTGTCCATTTCGTAACATTTCGATAACTACTTTAGAAGTTACACCAACCGATGAAAAATAATAATGTTAGGGTGCATTCTGAAAGAGTATTATGAAATTGCATAAACTGAGTTTTTTGGTCGTATTTGGTTAAAATATGCATAAAATATAGAAATTGGCTGATTTTAGTCTATCTACCACAAACTTCCAGTTTTAAGAGGAATCTTGCTTACGGCCGGGATTCCTAAGGGTTTCAACCAAAGTTGACAAATCGTTGTTTTAGAGCGTTTCAGGCTCCAATAAGCACAATTTGTCCATTTCGTCACATTTCGATAACTACTTTAGAAGTTACACCAACCGTTGAAAAATAATAATGTTAGTGTGCATTCTAAAAGAGTATAATGAAAATGCATAAATTGAGTTTTTTCGTTGTTTTTGGGTAAAATATGCATAAAAAATAGAAATTGGCTGATTTCAGTCTATCTACCACAAACTTCCAGTTTTAAGAGGAATCTTGCATACGGCTGGGATTCCTAAGGGTTTCAACCAAAGTTGACAAATCGTTGTTTTAGAGCGTTTCAGGCTCCAATAAGCACAATTTGTCCATTACGTCACACTTTGAAACTTCTATAGAAGTTACACCCTCCGTCGAAAAATAAGAATTATAGGTTGCATTCTTCAAGAGTATAATGAAAATGCATAAATTGAGTTTTTTCGTCGTTTTTGGTTAAAATATGCATAAAAAATAGAAATTGGCTGATTTCAGTCCATCTACCACAAACTTCCAGTTTTAAGAGGAATCTTGCATACGGCCGGGATTCCTAAGGGTTTCAACCAAAGTTGACAAATCGTTGTTTTAGAGCGTTTCAGGCTCCAATAAGCACAATTTGTCCATTTCGTCACATTTCGATAACTTCTATAGAAGTTACACCCTCCGTCGAAAAATAAGAATTATAGGTTGCATTCTTCAAGAGTATAATGAAAATGCATAAATTGAGTTTTTTCGTCGTTTTTGGTTAAAACATGCATAAAAAATAGAAATTGGCTGATTTCAGTCTATCTACCACAAACTTCCAGTTTTAAGAGGAATCATGCATACGGCCGGGATTCCTAAGGGTTTTAACCAAAGTTGACAAATCGTTGTTTTAGAGCGTTTCAGGCTCCAATAAACACAATTTGTCCATTTCGTCACATTTCGATAACTTCTTTAGAAGTTACACCCTCCGTTGAAAAATAAGAATTATAGGCTGCATTCTTCAAGAGTATAATGAAAATGCATAAATTGAGTTTTTTCGTCGTTTTTGGTTAAAATATGCATAAAATATAGAAATTGGCTGATTATAGTCTATCTACTACAAACTTCCAGTTTTAAGAGGAATCTTGCATACGGCTGGGATTCCTAAGGGTTTCAACCAAATTGCAAAAATCGTTGTTTTAGAGCGTTTCAGGCTTTAATAAGCACAATTTGTATTTCGTCACATACCGATAGCTTCTATAGAAGTTACACCCTCCGTCGAAAAATAAGAATTATAGGTTGCATTCCTCAAGAGTATAATGAAAATGCATAACTTGAGTTTTTTCGTCGTTTTTGGTTAAAATATGCATAAAAAATAGAAATTGGCTGATTTCAGTCTATCTACCACAAACTTCCAGTTTTAAGAGGAATCTTGCATACGGCCGGGATTCCTAAGGGTTTCAACCAAAGTTGACAAATCGTTGTTTTAGAGCGTTTCAGGCTCCAATAAGCACAATTTGTCCATTTCGTCACCTTTCGATAACTTCCATAGAAGTTACACCCTCCGTCGAAAAATAAGAATTATAAGTTGCATTCTTCAAGAGTATAATGAAAATGCATAAATTGAGTTTTTTCGGCGTTTTTGGTTAAAATATGCATAAAAAATAGAAATTGGCTGATTTCAGTCTATCTTCTACCACAAACTTCCAGTTTTAAGAGGAATCTTGCATACGGCTGGGATTCCTAAGGGTTTCAACCAAAGTTGACAAATCATTGTTTTAGAGCGTTTCAGGCTCCAATAAGCACAAGTTGTTCATTTCGTCACCTTTCGATAACTACTTAAGAAGTTACACCAACCGTTGAAAAATAATAATGTTAGTGTGCATTCTGAAAGAGTATTATGAAAATGCATAAATTGAGTTTTTTTGGCGTTTTTGGTTTAAATATGCATAAAATATAGAAATTGGCTGATTTCAGTCTATCTACCACAAACTTCCAGTTTTAAGAGGAATCTTGCATACGGCTGGGATTCCTAAGGGTTTCAACCAAATTGCACAAATCGTTGTTTTAGAGCGTTTCAGGCTCCAATAAGCACAATTTGTCCATTTCGTCACATTTCGATAACTTCTATAGAAGTTACACCCTCCATTGAAAAATAAGAATTATAGGCTGCATTCTTCAAGAGTATAATGAAAATGCATAAATTGAGTTTTTTCGTCGTTTTTGGTTAAAATATGCATAAAAAATAGAAATTGGCTGATTTCAGTCTATCTACCACAAACTTCCAGTTTTAAGAGGAATCTTGCATACGGCTGGGATTCCTAAGGGTTACAACCAAAGTTGACAAATCGGTGTTTTAGAGCGTTTCAGGCTCCAATAAGCACACTTTGTCCATTTCGTCACATTTCGATAACTTCTATAGAAGTAAAACCCTCCGTCGAAAAATAAGAATTATAGGTGCCATTCTTCAAGAGTATAATGAAAATGATAAATTGAGTTTTTTCGTCGTGTTTGGTTAAAATATGCATAAAAAATAGAAATTGGCTGATTTCAGTCTATCTACCACAAACTTCCAGTTTTAAGAGGAATCTTGCATACGGCTGGGATTCCTAAGGGTTTCAACCAAAGTTGACAAATCATTGTTTTAGAGTGTTTCAGGCTCCAATAAGCACAATTTGTTCATTTCGTCACCTTTCGATAACTACTTTAGAAGTTACACCAACCGTTGAAAAATAATAATGTTAGTGTGCATTCTGAAAGAGTTTTATGAAAATGCATAAATTGAGTTTTTTTGGCGTTTTTGGTTTAAATATGCATAAAATATAGAAATTGGCTGATTTCAGTCTATCTACCACAAACTTCCAGTTTTAAAAGGAATCTTGCATACAGCTGGGATTCCTAAGGGTTTCAACCAAATTGCACAAATCGTTGTTTTAGAGCGTTTCAGGCTCCAATAAGCACAATTTGTCCATTTCGTCACATTTCGATAACTTCTATAGAAGTTACACCGTCCATTAAAAAATAAGAATTATAGGCTGCATTCTTCAAGAGTATAATGAAAATGCATAAATTGAGTTTATTCGTCGTTTTTGGTTAAAATATGCATAAAATATAGAAATTGGCTGATTTCAGTCTATCTACCACAAACTTCCAGTTTTAAGAGGAATCTTGCATACGGCTGGGATTCCTAAGGGTTTCAACCAAAGTTGACAAATCGTTGTTTTAGAGCGTTTCAGGCTTCAATAAGCACAATTTGTCCATTTCGTCACATTTTGATAACTTCTATAGAAGTTACACCCTCCGTCGAAAAATAAGAATTATAGGTTGCATTCTTCAAGAGTATCATGAAAATGCATAAATTGAGTTTTTTCGTCGTTTTTGGTTAAAATATGCATAAAAAATAGAAATTGGCTGATTTCAGTCTATCTACCACAAACTTCCAGTTTTAAGAGGAATCTTGCATACGGCCGGGATTCCTAAGGGTTTCAACCAAAGTTGACAAATCGTTGTTTTAGAGCGTTTCAGGCTCCAATAAGCAAAATTTGTCAATTTCGTCACATTTCGATAACTTCTATGGAAGTTACACCCTCCGTTGAAAAATAAGAATTATAGGCTGCATTCTTCAAGAGTATAATGAAAATGCATAAATTGAGTTTTTTCGTCGTTTTTGGTTAAAATATGCATAAAATATAGAAATTGGCTGATTTTAGTCTATCTACCACAAACTTCCAGTTTTAAGAGGAATCTTGCATCCGGGTGGGATTCCTAAGGGTTTCAACCAAATTGCACAAATCGTTGTTTTAGAGCGTTTCAGGCTCCAATAAGCACAATTTGTCCATTTCGTCACATTTCGATAACTTCTATAGAAGTTACACCCTCCGTCGAAAAATAAGAATTATAGGTTGCATTCTTCAAGAGTATAATGAAAATGCATAAATTGAGTTTTTTCGTCGTTTTTGGTTAAAATATGCATAACAAATAGAAATTGGCTGATTTCTGTCTATCTACCACAAACTTCCAGTTTTAAGGGGAATCTTGCATACGGCTGGGATTCCTAAGGGTTTCAACCAAAGTTGACAAATCGTTGTTTTAGAGCGTTTTAGGCTCCAATAAGCACAATTTGTCCATTTCGTCACCTTTCGATAACTACTTTAAAAGTTACACCAACCGTTGAAAAATAATAATGTTAGTGTGCATTCTGAAAGAGTATTATGAAAATGCATAAATTGTGTTTTTTTGGCGTTTTTGGTTAAAATATGCATAAAATATAGAAATTGGCTGATTTTAGTCTATCTACCAAAAACTTCCAGTTTTAAGAGGAATCTTGCATACGGCTGGGATTCCTAAGGGTTTCAACCAAATTGCACAAATCGTTGTTTTAGAGCGTTTCAGGCTCCAATAAGCACAATTTGTCCATTTCGTCACATTTCGATAACTTCTATAGAAGTTACACCCTCCGTCGAAAAATAAGAATAATAGGTTGCATTCTTCAAGAGTATAATGAAAATGCATTAATTGAGTTTTTTCGTCGTTTTTGGTTAAAATATGCATAAAAAATAGAAATTGGCTGATTTCAGTCTATCTACCACAAACTTCCAGTTCTAAGAGGAATCTTGCATACGGCCGGGATTCCTAAGGGTTTCAACCAAAGTTGACAAATCGTTTTTTTAGAGCGTTTCAGGCTCCAATAAGCACAATTTGTCCATTTCGTCACATTTCGATAACATCTTTAGAAGTTACACCCTCCGTTGAAAAATAAGAATTATAGGCTGCATTCTTCAAGAGTATAATGAAAATGCATAAATTGAGTTTTTTCGTCGTTTTTGGTTAAAATATGCATAAAATATAGAAATTGGCTGATTTTAGTCTATCTACCACAAACTTCCAGTTTTAAGAGGAATCTTGCATACGGCTGGGATTCCTAAGGGTTTCAACCAAATTGCACAAATCGTTGTTTTAGAGCGTTTCAGGCTCCAATAAGCACAATTTGTCCATTTCGTCACATTTCGATAACTTCTATAGAAGTTACACCCTCCGTCGAAAAATAAGAATTATAGGTTGCATTCTTCAAGAGTATAATGAAAATGCATAAATTGAGTTTTTTCGTCGTTTTTGGTTAAAATATGCATAAAAAATAGAAATTGGCTGATTTCTGTGTATCTACCACAAACTTCCAGTTTTAAGGGGAATCTTGCATACAGCTGGGATTGCTAAGGGTTTCAACCACATTGCACAAATCGTTGTTTTAGAGCGTTTCAGGCTCCAATAAGCACAATTTGTCCATTTCGTCACATTTCGATAACTTCTATTACACCCTCCGTTGAAAAATAAGAATTATAGGTTGCATTCTTCAAGAGTATAATGAAAATGCATAAATTGAGTTTTTTCGTCGTTTTTGGTTAAAATATGCATAAAAAATACAAAATTGGCTGATTTCAGTCTATCTACCACAAACTTCCAGTTTTAAGAGGAATCTTGCATACGGCCGGGATTTCTAAGGGTTTCAACCAAAGTTTACAAATCGTTGTATAAGAGCGTTTCAGGCTCCAATAAGCACAATTTGTCCATTTCGTCACATTTCGATAACTTCTATAGAAGTTACACCCTCCGTCGAAAAATAAGAATTATACGTTGCATTCTTCAAGAGTATAATGAAAATGCATAAATTGAATTTTTTCGTCGTTTTTGGTTAAAATATGCATAAAAAATAGAAATTGGCTGATTTCAGTCTATCTACCACAAACTTCCAGTTTTAAGAGAAATCTTGCATACGGCCGGGATTCCTAAGGGTTTCAACCAAAGTTGACAAATCGTTGTTTTAGAGCGTTTCAGGCTCCAATAAGCACAATTTGTCTATTTCGTCACATTTCGATAACTTCTATAGAAGTTACACCCTCCGTCGAAAAATAAGAATTATAGGTTGCATTCTTCAAGAGTATAATGAAAATGCATAAATTGAGTTTTTTCGTCGTTTTTGGTTAAAATATGCATAAAAAATAGAAATTGGCTGATTTCAGTCTATCTACCACAAACTTCCAGTTTTAAGAGGAATCTTGCATATGGCTGGGATTCCTAAGGGTTTAAACCAAAGTTGACAAATCCTTGTTTTAAAGCGTTTCAGGCTCCAATAAGCACAATTTGTCCATTTCGTCAGCTTTCGATAACTACTTTATAAGTTACACCAACCGTTGAAAAATAATAATGTTAGTGTGCATTCTGAAAGAGTATTATGAAAATGCATAAATTGAATTTTTTTGGCGTTTTTGGTTTAAATATGCATAAAATATAGAACTTGGCTGATTTTAGTCTATATACCACAAACTTCCAGTTTTAAGAGGAATCTTGCATACGGCTGGGATTCCTAAGGGTTTCAACCAAATTGCACAAATCGTTGTTTTAGAGCGTTTCCGGCTCCAGTAAGCACAATTTGTCCATTTCGTCACATTTCGATAACTTCTATAGAAGTTATACCCTCCGTTGAAAAATAAGAATTATATTTTGCATTCTTCAAGAGTATTATGAAAATGCATAAATTGAGTTTTTTGGTCGTTTTTGGTTAAAATATGGATAAAATGTAGAAATTGGCTGATTTCAGTCTATCTACCACAAACGTCGAGTTTTAAGAGGAATCTTGCATACAGCTGGGATTCCTAATTGTTTCAACCAAAGTTGACAAATCGTTGTTTGAGAGCGTTTCAGGCTCCAATAAGCACAATTTGTCCATTTCGTCACATTTCGATAACTTCTATAGAAGTTACACCCTCCGTTGAAAAATAAGAATTATAGGCTGCATTCTTCAAGAGTATAATGAAAATGCATAAATTGAGTTTTTTCGTCGTTTTTGGTTAAAATATGCATAAAATATAGAAATTGGCTGATTTTAGTCTATCTACCACAAACTTCCAGTTTTAACAGGAATCTTGCATACGGCTGGGATTCCTAAGGGTTTCAACCAAATTGCACAAATCGTTGTTTAAGAGCGTTTCAGGCTCCAATAAGCACAATTTGTCCATTTCGTCACATTTCGATAACTTCTATAGAAGTTACACCCTCCGTCGAAAAATAAGAATTATAGGTTGCATTCTTCAAAAATATAATAAAAATGCATAAATTGAGTTTTTTCGTCGTTTTTGGTTAAAATATGCATAAAAAATAGAAATTGGCTGATTTCAGTCTATCTACCACAAACTTCCAGTTTTAAGAGGAATCTTGCATACGGCCGGGATTCCTAAGGGTTTCAACCAAAGTTGACAAATCGTTGTTTTAGAGCGTTTCAGGCTCCAATAAGCACAATTTGTCCATTTCGTCACATTTCGATAACTTCTAAAGAAGTTACACCCTCCGTCGAAAAATAAGAATTATAGGTTGCATTCTCAAGAGTATAATGAAAATGCATAAATTGAGTTTTTTCGTCGTTTTTGGTTAAAATATGCATAAAAAATAGAAATTGGCTGATTTCAGTCTATCTACCACAAACTTCCAGTTTTAAGAGGAATCTTGCATACGGCTGGGATTCCAAAAAGTTTCAACCAAATTGCACAAATCGTTGTTTAAGAGCGTTTCAGGCTCCAATAAGCACAATTTGTCCATTTCGTCACATTTCGATAACTTCTATAGAAGTTACACCCTCCGTCGAAAAATAAGAATTATAGGTTGCATTCTTCAAGAGTATAATGAAAATGCATAAATTGAGTTTTTTCGTCGTTTTTGGTTAAAATATGCATAAAAAATAGAAATTGGCTGATTTCAGTCTATCTACCACAAACTTCCAGTTTTAAGAGGAATCTTGCATATGGCTGGGATTCCTAAGGGTTTCAACCAAAGTTGACAAATCGTTGTTTTAGATCGTTTTAGGCTCCAATAAGCACAATTTGTCCATTTCGTCACCTTTCGATAACTACTTTAGTAGTTACACCAACCGTTGAAAAATAATAATGTTAGTGTGCATTCTGAAAGAGTATTATGAAAATGCATAAATTAAGTTTTTTTGGCGTTTTTGGTTTAAATATGCATAAAATATAGAAATTGGCTGATTTAAGTCTATATACCACAAACTTCCAGTTTTAAGAGGAATCTTGCATACGGCTGGGATTCCTAAGGGTTTCAACCAAATTGCACAAATCGTTGTTTTAGAGCGTTTCAGGCCCCAATAAGCACAATTTGTCCATTTCGTCACATTTCGATAACTTCTATAGAAGTTACACCCTCCGTTGAAAAATAAGAATTATAGGCTGCATTCTTCAAGAGTATAATGAAAATGCATAAATTGAGTTTTTTCGTCGTTTTTGGTTAAAATATGCATAAAATATAGAAATTGGCTGATTTTAGTCTATCTACCACAAACTTCCAGTTTTAAGAGGAATCTTGCATACGGCTGGGATTCCTAAGGGTTTCAACCAAATTGCACAAATCGTTGTTTTAGAGCGTTTCAGGCTCCAATAAGCTCAATTTGTCCATTTAACCACATTTCGATAACTTCTATAGAAGTTACACCCTCCGTCGAAAAATAAGAATTATAGGTTGCATTCTTCAAGAGTATAATGAAAATGCATAAATTGAGTTTTTTCGTCGTTTTTGGTTAAAATATGCATAAAAAATAGAAATTGGCTGATTTCAGTCTATCTACCACAAACTTCCAGTTTTAAGAGGAATCTTGCATACGGCCGGGATTCCTAAGGGTTTCAACCAAAGTTGACAAATGGTTGTTTTAGAGCGTTTCAGGCTCCAATAAGCACAATTTGTCCATTTCGTCACATTTCGATAACTTCTATAGAAGTTACACCCTCCGTTGAAAAATAAGAATTATAGGCTGCATTCTTCAAGAGTATAATGAAAATGCATAAATTGAGTTTTTTCGTCGTTTTTGGTTAAAATATGCATAAAATATAGAAATTGGCTGATTTCAGTCTATCTACCACAAACTTCCAGTTTTAAGAGGAATCTTGCATACGGCTGGGATTCCTAAGGGTTTCAACCAAAGTTGACAAATCGTTGTTTTAGAGCGTTTCAGGCTCCAATAAGCACAATTTGTCCATTTCGTCACATTTCGATAACTACTTTAGAAGTTACACCAACCGTTGAAAAATAATAATGTTAGTGTGCATTCTGAAAGAGTATTATGAAAATGCATAAATTGAGTTTTTTGGTCGTTTTTGGTTAAAATATGCATAAAATATAGAAATTAGCTGATTTTAGTCTATCTACCACAAACTTCCAGTTTTAAGAGGAATCTTGCATAAGGCCGGGATTCCTAAGGGTTTCAACCAAAGTTGACAAATCGTTGTTTTAGAGCGTTTCAGGCTCCAATAAGCACAAATTGTCCATTTCGTCACATTTCGATAACTTCTATAGAAGTTACACCCTCCGTTGAAAAATAAGAATTATAGGCTGCATTCTTCAAGAGTATAATGAAAATGCATAAATTGAGTTTTTTCGTCGTTTTTGGTTAAAATATGCATAAAATATAGAAATTGGCTGATTTTCGTCTATCTACCACAAACTTCCAGTTTTAAGAGGAATTTTGCATACAGCTGGGATTGCTAAGGGTTTCAACCACATTGCACAAATCGTTGTTTTAGAGCGTTTCAGGCTCCAATAAGCACAATTTGTCCATTTCGTCACATTTCGATAACTTCTATAGAAGTTACACCCTCCGTTGAAAAATAAGAATTATAGGCTGCATTCTTCAAGAGTATAATGAAAATGCATAAATTGAGTTTTTTCGTCGTTTTTGGTTAAAATATGCATAAAATATAGAAATTGGCTGATTTTAGTCTATCTACCACAAACTTCCAGTTTTAAGAGGAATCTTGCATACGGCTGGGATTCCTAAGGGTTTCAACCAAATTGCACAAATCGTTGTTTTAGAGCGTTTCAGGCTCCAATAAGCACAATTTGTCCATTTCGTCACATTTCGATAACTTCTATAGAAGTTACACCCTCCGTCGAAAAATAAGAATTATAGGTTGCATTCTTCAAAAATATAATGAAAATGCATAAATTGAGTTTTTTCGTCGTTTTTGGTTAAAATATGCATAAAAAATAGAAATTGGCTGATTTCAGTCTATCTACCACAAACTTCCAGTTTTAAGAGGAATCTTGCATACGGCCGGGATTCCTAAGGGTTTCAACCAAAGTTGACAAATCGTTGTTTTAGAGCGTTTCAGGCTCCAATAAGCACAATTTGTCCATTTCGTCACATTTCGATAACTTCTAAAGAAGTAACACCCTCCGTCGAAAAATAAGAATTATAGGTTGCATTCTCAAGAGTATAATGAAAATGCATAAATTGAGGTTTTTCGTCGTTTTTGGTTAAAATATGCATAAAAAATAGAAATTGGCTGATTTCAGTCTATCTACCACAAACTTCCAGTTTTAAGAGGAATCTTGCATACGGCTGGGATTCCAAAGGGTTTCAACCAAATTGCACAAATCGTTGTTTTAGAGCGTTTCAGGCTCCAATAAGCACAATTTGTCCATTTCGTCACATTTCGATAACTTCTATAGAAGTTACACCCTCCGTCGAAAAATAAGAATTATAGGTTGCATTCTTCAAGAGTATAATGAAAATGCATAAATTGAGTTTTTTCGTCGTTTTTGGTTAAAATATGCATAAAAAATAGAAATTGGCTGATTTCAGTCTATCTACCACAAACTTCCAGTTTTAAGAGGAATCTTGCATATGGCTGGGATTCCTAAGGGTTTCAACCAAAGTTGTCAAATCGTTGTTTTAGAGCGTTTCAGGCTCCAATAAGCACAATTTGTCCATTTCGTCACCTTTCGATAACTACTTTAGTAGTTACACCAACCGTTGAAAAATAATAATGTTAGTGTGCATTCTGAAAGAGTATTATGAAAATGCATAAATTTAGTTTTTTTTGGCGTTTTTGGTTTAAATATGCATAAAATATAGAAATTGGCTGATTTTAGTCTATATACCACAAACTTCCAGTTTTAAGAGGAATCTTGCATACGGCTGGGATTCCTAAGGGTTTCAACCAAATTGCACAAATCGTTGTTTTAGAGCGTTTCAGGCTCCAATAAGCACAATTTGTCCATTTCGTCACATTTCGATAACTTCTATAGAAGTTACACCCTCCGTTGAAAAATAAGAATTATAGGCTGCATTCTTCAAGAGTAAAATGAAAATGCATAAATTGAGTTTTTTCGTCGTTTTTGGTTAAAATATGCATAAAATATAGAAATTGGCTGATTTTAGTCTATATACCACAAACTTCCAGTTTTAAGAGGAATCTTGCATACGGCTGGGATTCCTAAGGGTTTCAACCAAATTGCACAAATCGTTGTTTTAGAGCGTTTCAGGCTCCAATAAGCACAATTGGTCCATTTCGTCACATTTCGATAACTTCTATAGAAGTTACACCCTCCGTTGAAAAATAAGAATTATAGGCTGCATTCTTCAAGAGTATAATGAAAATGCATAAATTGAGTTTTTTCGTCGTTTTTGGTTAAAATATGCAAAAAATATAGAAATTGGCTGATTTTAGTCTATCTACCACAAACTTCCAGTTTTAAGAGGAATCTTGCATACGGCTGGGATTCCTAAGGGTTTCAACCAAATTGCACAAATCGTTGTTTAAGAGCGTTTCAGGCTCCAATAAGCTCAATTTTTCCATTTCGTCACATTTCGATAACTTCTATAGAAGTTACACCCTCCGTCGAAAAATAAGAATTATAGGTTGCATTCTTCAAGAGTATAATGAAAATGCATAAATTGAGTTTTTTCGTCGTTTTCGGTTAAAATATGCATAAAAAATAGAAATTGGCTGATTTCAGTCTATCTACCACAAACTTCCAGTTTTAAGAGGAATCTTGCATACGGCCGGGATTCCTAAGGGTTTTAACCAAAGTTGACAAATCGTTGTTTTAGAGCGTTTCAGGCTCCAATAAGCACAATTTGTCCATTTCGTCACATTTCGATAACTTCTATAGAAGTTACACCCTCCGTTGAAAAATAAGAATTATAGGCTGCATTCTTCAAGAGTATAATGAAAATGCATAAATTGAGTTTTTTCGTCGTTTTTGGTTAAAATATGCATAAAATATAGAAATTGGCTGATTTCAGTCTTTCTACCACAAACTTCCAGTTTTAAGAGAAATCTTGCATACGGCTGGGATTCCTAAGGGTTTCAACCAAAGTTGACAAATCGTTGTTTTAGAGCGTTTCAGGCTCCAACAAGCACAATTTGTCCATTTCGTCACATTTCGATAACTACTTTAGAAGTTACACCAACCGTTGAAAAATAATAATGTTAGTGTGCATTCTGAAAGAATATTATGAAAATGCATAAATTGAGTTTTTTGGTCGTTTTTGGTTAAAATATGCATAAAATATAGAAATTGGCTGATTTTAGTCTATCTACCACAAACTTCCAGTTTTAAGAGGAATCTTGCATACGGCCGGGATTCCTAAGGGTTTCAACCAAAGTTGACAAATGGTTGTTTTAGAGCGTTTCAGGCTCCAATAAGCACAATATGTCCATTTCGTCACATTTCAATAACTTCTATAGAAGTTACACCCTCCGTTGAAAAATAAGAGTTATAGGCTGCATTCTTCTAGAGTATAATGAAAATGCATAAATTGACTTTTTTCGTCGTTTTTGGTTTAATTTGCATAAAATATAGAAATTGGCTGATTTTAGTCTATCAACCACAAACTTCCAGTTTTAAGAGGAATCTTGCATACGGCCGGGATTACTAAGGGTTTCAACCAAAGTTGACAAATGGTTGTTTTAGAGCGTTTCAGGCTCCAATAAGCACAATTTGTCCATTTCGTCACATTTCGATAACTTCTATAGAAGTTACACCCTCCGTTGAAAAATAAGAATTATAGGCTGCATTCTTCAAGAGTATAATGAAAATGCATAAATTGAGTTTTTTCGTCGTTTTTGGTTAAAATATGCATAAAATATAGAAATTGGCTGATTTCAGTCTATCTACCACAAACTTCCAGTTTTAAGAGGAATCTTGCATACGGCTGGGATTCCTAAGGGTTTCAACCAAAGTTGACAAATCGTTGTTTTAGAGCGTTTCAGGCTCCAATAAGCACAATTTGTCCATTTCGTCACATTTCGATAACTACTTTAGAAGTTACACCAACCGTTGAAAAATAATAATGTTAGTGTGCATTCTGAAAGAGTATTATGAAAATGCATAAATTGAGTTTTTTGGTCGTTTTTGGTTAAAATATGCATAAAATATAGAAATTAGCTGATTTGAGTCTATCTACCACAAACTTCCAGTTTTAAGAGGAATCTTGCATAAGGCCGGGATTCCTAAGGGTTTCAACCAAAGTTGACAAATCGTTGTTTTAGAGCGTTTCAGGCTCCAATAAGCACAAATTGTCCATTTCGTCACATTTCGATAACTTCTATAGAAGTTACACCCTCCTTTGAAAAATAAGAATTATAGGCTGCATTCTTCAAGAGTATAATGAAAATGCATAAATTGAGTTTTTTTCGTCGTTTTTGGTTAAAATATGCATAAAATATAGAAATTGGCTGATTTTCGTCTATCTACCACAAACTTCCAGTTTTAAGAGGAATCTTGCATACAGCTGGGATTGCTAAGGGTTTCAACCACATTGCACAAATCGTTGTTTTAGAGCGTTTCAGGCTCCAATAAGCACAATTTGTCCATTTCGTCACATTTCGATAACTTCTATTACACCCTCCGTCGAAAAATAAGAATTATAGGTTGCATTCTTCAAGAGTATAATGAAAATGCATAAATTGAGTTTTTTCGTCGTTTTTGGTTAAAATATGCCTTAAAAAATAGAAATTGGCTGATTTCAGTCTATCTACCACAAACTTCCAGTTTTAAGAGGAATCTTGCATACGGCCGGGATTCCTAAGGGTTTCAACCAAAGTTTACAAATCGTTGTATAAGAGCGTTTCAGGCTCCAATAAGCACAATTTGTCCATTTCGTCACATTTCGATAACTTCTATAGAAGTTACACCCTCAGTTGAAAAACAAGAATTATAGGCTGCATTCTTCAAGAGTATAATGAAAATGCATAAATTGAGTTTTTTCGTCGTTTTTGGTTAAAATATGCATAAAATATAGAAATTGGCTGATTTTCGTCTATCTACCACAAACTTCCAGTTTTAAGAGGAATCTTGCATACAGCTGGGATTGCTAAGGGTTTCAACCACATTGCACAAATCGTTGTTTTAGAGCGTTTCAGGCTCCAATAAGCACAATTTGTCCATTTCGTCACATTTCGATAA
>CAMDTW010000297.1:0-22158 GCA_945910005.1 Isoperla grammatica | reverse complement strand
ATCTTGCATACGGCCGGGATTCCTAAGGGTTTCAACCAAAGTTGACAAATCGTTGTTTTAGAGCGTTTCAGGCTCCAATAAGCACAATTTGTCCATTTCGTCACATTTCGATAACTTCTAAAGAAGTTACACCCTCCGTCGAAAAATAATAATTATAGTTTGCCTTCTTCAAGAGTATAATGAAAATGCATAAATTGAGTTTTTTTGTCGTTTTTGGTTAAAATATGCATAAACAATCTAAACTGGCTGATTTCAGTCTATCTACCACAAACTTCCAGTTTTAAGAGGAATCTTGCATACGGCCGGGATTCCTAAGGGTTTCAACCAAAGTTGTCAAATCGTTGTTTTAGAGCGTTTCAGGCTCCAATAAGCACAATTTGTCAATTTCGTCACATTTCGATAACTTCTATAAAAGTTTCACCCTCCGTTGAAAAATAAGAATTATAGGCTGCATTCTTCAAGAGTATAATGAAAATGCATAAATTGAGTTTTTTCGTCGTTTTTGGTTAAAATATGCAAAAAATATATAAATTGGCTAATTTAAGTCTATCTACCACAAACTTCCAGTTTTAAGAGGAATCTTGCATACGGCTGGGATTCCTAAGGGTTTCAACCAAATTGCACAAATCGTTGTTTTAGAGCGTTTCAGGCTCCAATAAGCACAATTTGTCCATTTCGTCACATTTCGATAACTTCTATAGAAGTTACACCCTCCGTCGAAAAATAAGAATTATAGGTTGCATTCTTCAAGAATATAATGAAAATGCATAAATTGAGTTTTTTCGTCGTTTTTGGTTAAAATATGCATAAAAAATAGAAATTGGCTGATTTCAGTCTATCTACCACAAACTTCCAGTTTTAAGAGGAATCTTGCATACGGCCGGGATTCCTAAGGGTTTCAACCAAAGTTGACAAATCGTTCTTTTAGAGCGTTTCAGGCTCCAATAAGCACAATTTGTCCATTTCGTCACATTTCGATAACTTCTAGAGAAGTTACACCCTCCGTCGAAAAATGAGAATTATAGGTTGCATTCTTCAAGAGTATAATGAAAATGCATAAATTGAGTTTTTTCGTCGTTTTTGGTTAAAATATGCATAAAAAATAGAAATTGGCTGATTTCAGTCTATCTACCACAAACTTCCAGTTTTAAAAGGAATCTTGCATACGGCCGGGATTCCTAAGGGTTTCAACCAAAGTTGACAAATCGTTGTTTTAGAGCGTTTCAGGCTCCAATAAGCACAATTTGTCATTTCGTCACATTTCGATAACTTCTATAGAAGTTACACCCTCCGTTGAAAAATAAGAATTATAGGCTGCATTCTTCAAGAGTATAATAAAAAAGCATAAATTGAGTTTTTTCGTCGTTTTTGGTTAAAATATGCATAAAATATAGAAATTGGCTGGTTTTAGTCTATCTACCACAAACTTCCAGTTTTAAGAGGAATCTTGCATACGGCTGGGATTCCTAAGGGTTTCAACCAAATTGCACAAATCGTTGTTTTAGAGCGTTTCAGGCTCCAATAAGCACAATTTGTCCATTTCGTCACATTTCGATAACTTCCATAGAAGTTACACCCTCCGTCGAAAAATAAGAATTATAGGTTGCATTCTTCAAGAGTATAATGAAAATGCATAAATTGAGTTTTTTCGTCGTTTTTGGTTAAAATATGCATAAAAAATAGAAATTGGCTGATTTCAGTCTATCTACCACAAACTTCCAGTTTTAAGAGGAATCTTGCATACGGCCGGGATTCCTAAGGGTTTCAACCAAAGTTGACAAATCGTTGTTTTAGAGCGTTTCAGGCTCCAATAAGCACAATTTGTCCATTTCGTCACATTTCGATAACTTCTATAGGAGTAACACCCTCCGTTGAAAAATAAGAATTATAGGCTGCATTCTTCAAGAGTATAATGAAAATGCATAAATTGAGTTTTTTCGTCGTTTTTGGTTAAAATATGCATAAAATATAGAAATTGGCTGATTTTAGTCTATCTACCACAAACTTCCAGTTTTAAGAGGAATCTTGCATACGGCTGGGATTCCTAAGGGTTTCAACTAAATTGCACAAATCGTTGTTTTAGAGCGTTTCAGGCTCCAATAAGCACAATTTGTCCATTTCGTCAGATTTCGATAACTTCTATAGAAGCTACACCCTCCGTCGAAAAATAAGAATTATAGGTTGCATTCTTCAAAAGTATAATGAAAATGCATAAATTGAGTTTTTTCGTCGTTTTTGGTTAAAATATGCATAAAAAATAGAAATTGGCTGATTTCAGTCTATCTACCACAAACTTCCAGTTTTAAGAGAAATCTTGCATACGGCCGGGATTCCTAAGGGTTTCAACCAAAGTTGACAAATCGTTGTTTTAGAGCGTTTCAGGCTCCAATAAGCACAATTTGTCCATTTCGTCACATTTTGATAACTTCTTTAGAAGTTACACCCTCCGTTGAAAAATGAGAATTATAGGCTGCATTCTTCAAGAGTATAATGAAAATGCATAAATTGAGTTTTTTCGTCGTTTTTGGTTAAAATATGCATAAAATATAGAAATTGGCTGATTTTAGTCTATCTACCACAAACTTCCAGTTTTAAGAGGAATCTTGCATACTGCTGGGATTCCTAAGGGTTTCAACCAAATTGCACAAATCGTTGTTTTAGAGCGTTTCAGGCTCCAATAAGCACAATTTGTCCATTTCGTCACGTTTCGATAACTACTTTAAAAGTTACACCAACCGTTGAAAAATAATAATGTTAGTGTGCATTCTGAAAGAGTATTATGAAAATGCATAAATTGAGTTTTTTTGGCGTTTTTGGTTTAAATATGCATAAAATATAGAAATAAGCTGATTTTAGTCTATCTACCACAAACTTCCAGTTTTAAAAGGAATCTTGCATGCGGCCGGGATTCCTAAGGGTTTCAACCAAAGTTGACAAATCGTTGTTTTAGAGCGTTTCAGGCTCCAATAAGCACAATTTGTCAATTTCGTCACATTAAGATAACTTCTATAGAAGTTACACCCTCCGTTGAAAAATAAGAATTATAGGCTGCATTCTTCAAGAGTATAATAAAAAAGCATAAATTGATTTTTTTCGTCGTTTTTGGTTAAAATATGCATAAAATATAGAAATTGGCTGATTTTAGTCTAACTACCACAAACTTCCAGTTTTAAGAGGAATCTTGCATACGGCTGGGATTCCTAAGGGTTTCAACCAAATTGCACAAATCGTTGTTTTAGAGCGTTTCAGGCTCCAATAAGCACAATTTGTCCATTTCGTCACATTTCGATAACTTCTATAGAAGTTACACCCTCCGTCGAAAAATAAGAATTATAGGTTGCATTCTTCAAGAGTATAATGAAAATGCATAAATTGAGTTTTTTCGTCGTTTTTGGTTAAAATATGCATAAAATATAGAAATTGGCTGATTTTAGTCTATCTACCACAAACTTCCAGTTTTAAGAGGAATCTTGCATACGGCTGGGATTCCTAAGGGTTTCAACTAAATTGCACAAATCGTTGTTTTAGTGCGTTTCAGGCTCCAATAAGCACAATTTGTCCATTTCGTCAGATTTCGATAACTTCTATAGAAGCTACACCCTCCGTCGAAAAATAAGAATTATAGGTTGCATTCTTCAAAAGTATAATGAAAATGCATAAATTAAGTTTTTTCGTCGTTTTTGGTTAAAATATGCATAAAAAATAGAAATTGGCTGATTTCAGTCTATCTACCACAAACTTCCAGTTTTAAGAGAAATCTTGCATACGGCCGGGATTCCTAAGGGTTTCAACCAAAGTTGACAAATCGTTGTTTTAGAGCGTTTCAGGCTCTAATAAGCACAATTTGTCCATTTCGTCACATTTTGATAACTTCTATAGAAGTTACACCCTCCGTTGAAAAATGAGAATTATAGGCTGCATTCTTCAAGAGTATAATGAAAATGCATAAATTGAGTTTTTTCGTCGTTTTTGGTTAAAATATGCATAAAATATAGAAATTGGCTGATTTTAGTCTATCTACCACAAACTTCCAGTTTTAAGAGGAATCTTGCATACTGCTGGGATTCCTAAGGGTTTCAACCAAATTGCACAAATCGTTGTTTTAGAGCGTTTCAGGCTCCAATAAGCACAATTTGTCCATTTCGTCACGTTTCGATAACTACTTTAAAAGTTACACCAACCGTTGAAAAATAATAATGTTAGTGTGCATTCTGAAAGAGTATTATGAAAATGCATAAATTGAGTTTTTTTGGCGTTTTTGGTTTAAATATGCATAAAATATAGAAATAAGCTGATTTTAGTCTATCTACCACAAACTTCGAGTTTTAAGAGGAATCTTGCATACGGCCGGGATTCCTAAGGGTTTCAACCAAAGTTGACAAATCGTTGTTTTAGAGCGTTTCAGGCTCCAATAAGCACAAATTGTCCATTTCGTCACATTTCGATAACTTCTATAGAAGTTACACCCTCCGTGAAAAATAAGAATTATAGGCTGCATTCTTCAAGAGTATAATGAAACAGCATAAATTGAGTTTTTTCGTTGTTTTTGGTTAAAATATGCAAAAAAAATATAGAAATTGGCTGATTTTAGTCTATCTGCCACAAACTTCCAGTTTTAAGAGGAATCTTGCATACGGCTGGGATTCCTAAGGGTTTCAACCAAATTGCACAAATCGTTGTTTTAGAGCGTTTCAGGCTCCAATAAGCACAATTTGTCCATTTCGTCACACTTCGATAACTTCTATAGAAGTTACACCCTCCGTGAAAAATAAGAATTATAGGCTGCATTCTTCAAGAGTATAATGAAAATGCATAAATTGAGTTTTTTCGTCGTTTTTGGTTAAAATATGCATAAAATATAGAAATTGGCTGATTTCAGTATACCTACCACAAACTTCCAGTTTTAAGAGAAATCTTGCATACGGCTGGGATTCCTAAGGGTTTCAACCAAAGTTGACAAATCGTTGTTTTAGAGCGTTTCAGGCTCCAATAAGCACAATATGTCCATTTCGTCACATTTTGATAACTACTTTAGAAGTTACACCAACCGTTGAAAAATAATAATGTTAGTGTGCATTCTGAAAGAGTATTATGAAAATGCATAAATTGAGTTTTTTGGTCGTTTTTGGTTAAAATATGCATAAAATATAGAAATTGGCTGATTTTAGTCTATCTACCACAAACTTCCAGTTTTAAGAGGAATCTTGCATACGGCCGGGATTCCTAAGGGTTTCAACCAAAGTTGACAAATGGTTGTTTTAGAGCGTTTCAGGCTCCACTAAGCACAATATGTCCATTTCGTCACATTTCAATAACTTCTATAGAAGTTACACCCTCCGTTGAAAAATAAGAGTTATAGGCTGCATTCTTCTAGAGTATAATGAAAATGCATAAATTGACTTTTTTCGTCGTTTTTAATTTAATTTGCATAAAATATAGAAATTGGCTGATTTTAGTCTATCAACCACAAACTTCCAGTTTTAAGAGGAATCTTGCATACGGCCGGGATTCCTAAGGGTTTCAACCAAAGTTGACAAATGGTTGTTTTAGAGCGTTTCAGGCTCCAATAAGCACAATTTGTCCATTTCGTCACATTTCGATAACTTCTATAGAAGTTACACCCTCCGTTGAAAAATAAGAATTATAGGCTGCATTCTTCAAGAGTATAATGAAAATGCATAAATTGAGTTTTTTCGTCGTTTTTGGTTAAAATATGCATAAAATATAGAAATTGGCTGATTTCAGTCTATCTACCACAAACTTCCAGTTTTAAGAGGAATCTTGCATACGGCTGGGATTCCTAAGGATTTCAACCAAAGTTGACAAATCGTTGTTTTAGAGCGTTTCAGGCTCCAATAAGCACAATTTGTCCATTTCGTCACATTTCGATAACTACTTTAGAAGTTACACCAACCGTTGAAAAATAATAATGTTAGTGTGCATTCTGAAAGAGTATTATGAAAATGCATAAATTGAGTTTTTTGGTCGTTTTTGGTTAAAATATGCATAAAATATAGAAATTGGCTGATTTTAGTCTATCTACCACAAACTTCCAGTTTTAAGAGGAATCTTGCATAAGGCCGGGATTCCTAAGGGTTTCAACCAAAGTTGACAAATCGTTGTTTTAGAGCGTTTCAGGCTCCAATAAGCACAAATTGTCCATTTCGTCACATTTCGATAACTTCTATAGAAGTGACACCCTCCGTTGAAAAATAAGAATTATAGGCTGCATTCTTCAAGAGTATAATGAAAATGCATAAATTGAGTTTTTTCGTCGTTTTTGGTTAAAATATGCATAAAATATAGAAATTGGCTGATTTTAGTCTATCTACCACAAACTTCCAGTTTTAAGAGGAATCTTGCATACGGCTGGGATTCCTAAGGGTTTCAACCAAATTGCACAAATCGTTGTTTTAGAGCGTTTCAGGCTCCAATAAGCACAATTTGTCCATTTCGTCACATTTCGATAACTTCTTTAGAAGTTACACCCTCCGTCGAAAAATAAGAATTATAGGTTGCATTCTTCAAGAATATAATGAAAATGCATAAATTGAGTTTTTTCGTCGTTTTTGGTTAAAATATGCATAAAAAATAGAAATTGGCTGATTTCAGTCTATCTACCACAAACTTCCAGTTTTAAGAGGAATCTTGCATAAGGCCGGGATTCCTAAGGGTTTCAACCAAAGTTGACAAATCGTTGTTTTAGAGCGTTTCAGGCTCCAATAAGCACAAATTGTCCATTTCGTCACATTTCGATAACTTCTATAGAAGTTACACCCTCCGTTGAAAAATAAGAATTATAGGCTGCATTCTTCAAGAGTATAATGAAAATGCATAAATTGAGTTTTTTCGTCGTTTTTGGTTAAAATATGCATAAAATATAGAAATTGGCTGATTTTAGTCTATCTACCACAAACTTCCAGTTTTAAGAGGAATCTTGCATACAGCTGGGATTGCTAAGGGTTTCAACCACATTGCACAATTCGTTGTTTTAGAGCGTTTCAGGCTCCAATAAGCACAATTTGTCCATTTCGTCACATTTCGATAACTTCTATTACACCCTCCGTCGAAAAATAAGAATTATAGGTTGCATTCTTCAAGAGTATAATGAAAATGCATAAATTTAGTTTTTTCGTCGTTTTTGGTTAAAATATGCCTAAAAAATAGAAATTGGCTGATTTCAGTCTATCTATCACAAACTTCCAGTTTTAAGAGGAATTTTGCATACGGCCGGGATTCCTAAGGGTTTCAACCAAAGTTTACAAATCGTTGTATAAGAGCGTTTCAGGCTCCAATAAGCACAATTTGTCCATTTCGTCACATTTCGATAACTTCTATAGAAGTTACACCCTCCGTCGAAAAATAAGAATTATAGGTTGCATTCTTCAAGAGTATAAAAAAAATGCATAAATTGAGTTTTTTCGTCGTTTTTGGTTAAAATATGCATAAAAAATAGAAATTGGCTGATTTCAGTCTATCTACCACAAACTTCCAGTTTTAAGAGAAATCTTGCATACGGCCGGGATTCCTAAGGGTTTCAACCAAAGTTGACAAATCGTTGTTTTAGAGCGTTTCAGGCTTCAATAAGCACAATTTGTCCATTTCGTCACATTTCGATAAATTCTATAGAAGTTACACCCTCCGTTGAAAAACAAGAATTATAGGCTGCATTCTTGAAGAGTATAATGAAAATGCATAAATTGAGTTTTTTCGTCGTTTTTGGTTAAAATATGCATAAAATATAGAAATTGGCTGATTTTAGTCTATCTACCACAAACTTCCAGTTTTAAGAGGAATCTTGCATACGGCTGGGATTCCAAAGGGTTTCAACCAAATTGCACAAATCGTTGTTTTAGAGCGTTTCAGGCTCCAATAAGCACAATTTGTCCATTTCGTCACATTTCGATAACTTCTAAAGAAGTTACACCCTCCGTCGAAAAATAAGAATTATAGGTTGCATTCTCAAGAGTATAATGAAAATGCATTAATTGAGTTTTTTCGTCGTTTTTGGTTAAAATATGCATAAAAAATAGAAATTGGCTGATTTCAGTCTATCTACCACAAACTTCCAGTTTTAAGAGGAATCTTGCATACGGCTGGGATTCCAAAGGGTTTCAACCAAATTGCACAAATCTTTGTTTTAGAGCGTTTCAGGCTCCAATAAGCACAATTTGTCCATTTCGTAACATTTCGATAACTTTTATAGAAGTAACACCCTCCGTTGAAAAATAAGAATTATATTTTGCATTCTTCAAGAGTATTATGAAAATGCATAAATTGAGTTTTTTGGTCGTTTTTGGTTAAAATATGGATAAAATATAGAAATTGGCTGATTTCAGTCTATCTACCACAAACTTCGAGTTTTAAGAGGAATCTTGCATACAGCTGGGATTGCTAATTGTTTCAACCAAAGTTGACAAATCGTTGTTTTAGAGCGTTTCAGGCTCCAATAAGCACAATTTGTCCATTTCGTCACATTTCGATAACTTCTATAGAAGTTACACCCTCCGTTGAAAAATAAGAATTATAGGCTGCATTCTTCAAGAGTATAATGAAAATGCATAAATTGAGTTTTTTCGTCGTTTTTGGTTAAAATATGCATAAAATATAGAAATTGGCTGATTTTAGTCTATCTACCACAAACTTCCAGTTTTAAGAGGAATCTTGCATACGGCTGGGATTCCTAAGGGTTTCAACCAAATTGCACAAATCGTTGTTTTAGAGCGTTTCAGGCTCCAATAAGCACAATTTGTCCATTTCGTCACATTTCGATATTTTCTATAGAAGTTACACCCTCCGTCGAAAAATAAGAATTATAGGTTGCATTCTTCAAGAATATAATAAAAATGCATAAATTGAGTTTTTTCGTCGTTTTTGGTTAAAATATGCATAAAAAATAGAAATTGGCTGATTTCAGTCTATCTACCACAAACTTCCAGTTTTAAGAGGAATCTTGCATATGGCTGGGATTCCTAAGGGTTTCAACCAAAGTTGACAAATCGTTGTTTTAGAGCGTTTCAGGCTCCAATAAGCACAATTTGTCCATTTCGTCACCTTTCGATAACTACTTTAGAAGTTACACCAACCGTTGAAAAATAATAATGTTAGTGTGCATTCTGAAAGAGTATTATGAAAATGCATAAATTGAATTTTTTTGGCGTTTTTGGTTTAAATATGCATAAAATATAGAAATTGGCTGATTTTAGTCTATATACCACAAACTTCCAGTTTTAAGAGGAATCTTGCATACGGCTGGGATTCCTAAGGGTTTCAACCAAAGTTGACAAATCGTTGTTTTAGAGCGTTTCAGGCTCCAATAAGCACAATTTGTCCATTTCGTCACATTTCGATAACTTCTTTAGAAGTTACACCCTCCGTTGAAAAATAAGAATTATATTTTGCATTCTTCAAGAGTATTATGAAAATGCATAAATTGAGTTTTTTGGTCGTTTTTCGTTAAAATATGGATAAAATATAGAAATTGGCTGATTTCAGTCTATCTACCACAAACGTCGAGTTTTAAGAGGAATCTTGCATACAGCTGGGATTCCTAATTGTTTCAACCAAAGTTGACAAATCGTTGTTTGAGAGCGTTTCAGGCTCCAATAAGCACAATTTGTCCATTTCGTCACATTTCGATAACTTCTATAGAAGTTACACCCTCCGTTGAAAAATAAGAATTATAGGCTGCATTCTTCAAGAGTATAATGAAAATGCATAAATTGAGTTTTTTCGTCGTTTTTGGTTAAAATATGCATAAAATATAGAAATTTGCTGATTTTAGTCTATCTACCACAAACTTCCAGTTTTAAGAGGAATCTTGCATACGGCTGGGATTCCTAAGGGTTTCAACCAAATGGCACAAATCGTTGTTTTAGAGCGTTTCAGGCTCCAATAAGCACAATTTGTCCATTTCGTCACAATTCGATAACTTCTATAGAAGTTACACCCTCCGTCGAAAAATAAGAATTATAGGTTGCATTCTTCAAAAATATAATGAAAATGCATAAATTGAGTTTTTTCGTAGTTTTTGGTTAAAATATGCATAAAAAATAGAAATTGGCTGATTTCAGTCTATCTACCACAAACTTCCAGTTTTAAGAGGAATCTTGCATACGGCCGGGATTCCTAAGGGTTTCAACCAAAGTTGACAAATCGTTGTTTTAGAGCGTTTCAGGCTCCAAAAAGCACAATTTGTCCATTTCGTCACATTTCGATAACTTCTAAAGAAGTTACACCCTCCGTCGAAAAATAAGAATTATAGGTTGCATTCTCAAGAGTATAATGAAAATGCATAAATTGAGTTTTTTCGTCGTTTTTGGTTAAAATATGCATAAAAAATAGAAATTGGCTGATTTCAGTCTATCTACCACAAACTTCCAGTTTTAAGAGGAATCTTGCATACGGCTGGGATTCCAAAGGGTTTCAACCAAATTGCACAAATGATTGTTTTAGAGCGTTTCAGGCTCCAATAAGCACAATTTTTCCATTTCGTCACGTTTCGATAACTACTTTGAAAGTTACACCAACCGTTGAAAAATAATAATGTTAGTGTGCATTCTGAAAGAGTATTATGAAAATGCATTAATTGAGTTTTTTTGGCGTTTTTGGTTTAAATATGCATAAAATATAGAAATTAGCTGATTTAAGTCTATCTACCACAAACTTCCAGTTTTAAGAGGAATCTTGCATACGGCTGGGATTCCTAAGGGTTTCAACCAAATTGCACAAATCGTTGTTTTAGAGCGTTTCAGGCTCCAATAAGCACAATTTGTCCATTTCGTCACATTTCGATAACTTCTATAGAAGTTACACCCTCCGTTGAAAAATAAGAATTATATTTTGCATTCTTCAAGAGTATTATGAAAATGCATAAATTGAGTTTTTTGGTCGTTTTTGGTTTAAATATGGATAAAATATAGAAATTGGCTGATTTCAGTCTATCTACCACAAACTTCGAGTTTTAAGAGGAATCTTGCATACAGCTGGGATTCCTAAGTGTTTCAACCAAAGTTGACAAATCGTTGTTTTAGAGCGTTTCAGGCTCCAATAAGCACAATTTGTCCATTTCGTCACATTTCGATAACTTCTATAGAAGTTACACCCTCCGTCGAAAAATAAGAATTATAGGTTGCATTCTTCAAGAGTATAATGAAAATGCATAAATTGAGTTTTTTCGTCGTTTTTGGTTAAAATATGCATAAAAAATAGAAATTGGCTGATTTCAGTCTATCTACCACAAACTTCCAGTTTTAAGAGGAATCTTGCATGAAAATGCATAAATTGAGTTTTTTCGTCGTTTTTGGTTAAAATATGCATAAAATATAGAAATTGGCTGATTTCAGTCTATCTACCACAAACTTCCAGTTTTAAGAGGAATCTTGCATACGGCTGGGATTCCTAAGGGTTTCAACCAAAGTTGACAAATCGTTGTTTTAGAGCGTTTCAGGCTCCAATAAGCACAATTTGTCCATTTCGTCACAATTCGATAACTTCTATTGAAGTTACACCCTCAGTCGAAAAATAAGAATTATAGGTTGCATTCTTCAAAAATATAATGAAAATGCATAAATTGAGTTTTTTCGTCGTTTTTGGTTAAAATATGCATAAAAAATAGAAATTGGCTGATTTCAGTCTATCTACCACAAACTTCCAGTTTTAAGAGGAATCTTGCATACGGCCGGGATTCCTAAGGGTTTCAACCAAAGTTGACAAATCGTTGTTTTAGAGCGTTTCAGGCTCCAATAAGCACAATTTGTCCATTTCGTCACATTTCGATAACTTCTAAAGAAGTTACACCCTCCGTCGAAAAATAAGAATTATAGGTTGCATTCTCAAGAGTATAATGAAAATGCATAAATTGAGTTTTTTCATCGTTTTTAATTAAACTATGCATAAAAAATACAAAATGGCTGATTTCAGTCTATCTACCACAAACTTCCAGTTTTAAGAGGAATCTTGCATACGGCTGGGATTCCAAAGGGTTTCAACCAAATTGCACAAATCGTTGTTTTAGAGCGTTTCAGGCTCCAATAAGCACAATTTGTCCATTTCGTCACCTTTCGATAACTACTTTAGTAGTTAAACCAACCGTTGAAAAATAATAATGTTAGTGTGCATTCTGAAAGAGTATTATGAAAATGCATAAATTGAGTTTTTTTGGCGTTTTTGGTTTAAATATGCATAAAATATAGAAATTGGCTGATTTGAGTCTATATACCACAAACTTCCAGTTTTAAGAGGAATCTTGCGTACGGCTGGGATTCCTAAGGGTTTCAACCAAATTGCACAAATCGTTGTTTTAGAGCGTTTAGGCTCCAATAAGCACAATTTGTCCATTTCGTCACATTTCGATAACTTTTTTAGAAGTAACACCCTCCGTTGAAAAATAAGAATTATATTTTGCATTCTTCAAGAGTATTATGAAAATGCATAAATTGAGTTTTTTGGTCGTTTTTGGTTAAAATATGGATAAAATATAGAAATTGGCTGATTTCAGTCTATTTACCACAAACTTCGAGTTTTAAGAGGAATCTTGCATACAGCTGGGATTCCTAATTGTTTCAACCAAAGTTGACAAATCGTTGTTTTAGAGCGTTTCAGGCTCCAATAAGCACAATTTGTCCATCTCGTCACATTTCGATAACTTCTATAGAAGTTACACCCTCCGTTGAAAAATAAGAATTATAGGCTGCATTCTTCAAGAGTATAATGAAAATGCATAAATTGAGTTTTTTCGTCGTTTTTGGTTAAAATATGCATAAAATATAGAAATTGGCTGATTTTAGTCTATCTACCACAAACTTCCAGTTTTAAGAGGAATCTTGCATACGGCTGGGATTCCTAAGGGTTTCAACCAAATTGCACAAATCGTTGTTTTAGAGCGTTTCAGGCTCCAATAAGCACAATTTGTCCATTTCGTCACATTTCGATAACTTCTATAGAAGTTACACCCTCCGTCGAAAAATAAGAATTATAGGTTGCATTCTTCAAGAATATAATGAAAATGCATAAATTGAGTTTTTTCGTCGTTTTTGGTTAAAATATGCATAAAAAATAGAAATTGGCTGATTTCAGTCTATCTACCACAAACTTCCAGTTTTAAGAGGAATCTTGCATACGGCCGGGATTCCTAAGGGTTTCAACCAAAGTTGACAAATCGTTGTTTTAGAGCGTTTCAGGCTCCAATAAGCACAATTTGTCCATTTCGTCACATTTCGATAACTTCTAAAGAAGTTACACCCTCCGTCGAAAAATAATAATTATAGTTTGCCTTCTTCAAGAGTATAATGAAAATGCATAAATTGAGTTTTTTCGTCGTTTTTGGTTAAAATATGCATAAACAATCTAAACTGGCTGATTTCAGTCTATCTACCACAAACTTCCAGTTTTAAGAGGAATCTTGCATACGGCCGGGATTCCTAAGGGTTTCAACCAAAGTTGTCAAATCGTTGTTTTAGAGCGTTTCAGGCTCCAATAAGCACAATTTGTCAATTTCGTCACATTTCGATAACTTCTATAAAAGTTTCACCCTCCGTTGAAAAATAAGAATTATAGGCTGCATTCTTCAAGAGTATAATGAAAATGCATAAATTGAGTTTTTTCGTCGTTTTTGGTTAAAATATGCATAAAATATATAAATTGGCTAATTTAAGTCTATCTACCACAAACTTCCAGTTTTAAGAGGAATCTTGCATACGGCTGGGATTCCTAAGGGTTTCAACCAAATTGCACAAATCGTTGTTTTAGAGCGTTTCAGGCTCCAATAAGCACAATTTGTCCATTTCGTCACAATTCGATAACTTCTATAGAAGTTACACCCTCCGTCGAAAAATAAGAATTATAGGTTGCATTCTTCAAAAATATAATGAAAATGCATAAATTGAGTTTTTTCGTCGTTTTTGGTTAAAATATGCATAAAAAATAGAAATTGGCTGATTTCAGTCTATCTACCACAAACTTCCAGTTTTAAGAGGAATCTTGCATACGGCCGGGATTCCTAAGGGTTTCAACCAAAGTTGACAAATCGTTGTTTTAGAGCGTTTCAGGCTCCAATAAGCACAATTTGTCCATTTCGTCACATTTCGATAACTTCTAAAGAAGTTACACCCTCCGTCGAAAAATAAGAATTATAGGTTGCATTCTCAAGAGTATAATGAAAATGCATAAATTGAGTTTTTTCATCGTTTTTAATTAAACTATGCATAAAAAATACAAAATGGCTGATTTCAGTCTATCTACCACAAACTTCCAGTTTTAAGAGGAATCTTGCATACGGCTGGGATTCCAAAGGGTTTCAACCAAATTGCACAAATCGTTGTTTTAGAGCGTTTCAGGCTCCAATAAGCACAATTTGTCCATTTCGTCACCTTTCGATAACTACTTTAGTAGTTAAACCAACCGTTGAAAAATAATAATGTTAGTGTGCATTCTGAAAGAGTATTATGAAAATGCATAAATTGAGTTTTTTTGGCGTTTTTGGTTTAAATATGCATAAAATATAGAAATTGGCTGATTTGAGTCTATATACCACAAACTTCCAGTTTTAAGAGGAATCTTGCGTACGGCTGGGATTCCTAAGGGTTTCAACCAAATTGCACAAATCGTTGTTTTAGAGCGTTTAGGCTCCAATAAGCACAATTTGTCCATTTCGTCACATTTCGATAACTTTTTTAGAAGTAACACCCTCCGTTGAAAAATAAGAATTATATTTTGCATTCTTCAAGAGTATTATGAAAATGCATAAATTGAGTTTTTTGGTCGTTTTTGGTTAAAATATGGATAAAATATAGAAATTGGCTGATTTCAGTCTATTTACCACAAACTTCGAGTTTTAAGAGGAATCTTGCATACAGCTGGGATTCCTAATTGTTTCAACCAAAGTTGACAAATCGTTGTTTTAGAGCGTTTCAGGCTCCAATAAGCACAATTTGTCCATCTCGTCACATTTCGATAACTTCTATAGAAGTTACACCCTCCGTTGAAAAATAAGAATTATAGGCTGCATTCTTCAAGAGTATAATGAAAATGCATAAATTGAGTTTTTTCGTCGTTTTTGGTTAAAATATGCATAAAATATAGAAATTGGCTGATTTTAGTCTATCTACCACAAACTTCCAGTTTTAAGAGGAATCTTGCATACGGCTGGGATTCCTAAGGGTTTCAACCAAATTGCACAAATCGTTGTTTTAGAGCGTTTCAGGCTCCAATAAGCACAATTTGTCCATTTCGTCACATTTCGATAACTTCTATAGAAGTTACACCCTCCGTCGAAAAATAAGAATTATAGGTTGCATTCTTCAAGAATATAATGAAAATGCATAAATTGAGTTTTTTCGTCGTTTTTGGTTAAAATATGCATAAAAAATAGAAATTGGCTGATTTCAGTCTATCTACCACAAACTTCCAGTTTTAAGAGGAATCTTGCATACGGCCGGGATTCCTAAGGGTTTCAACCAAAGTTGACAAATCGTTGTTTTAGAGCGTTTCAGGCTCCAATAAGCACAATTTGTCCATTTCGTCACATTTCGATAACTTCTAAAGAAGTTACACCCTCCGTCGAAAAATAATAATTATAGTTTGCCTTCTTCAAGAGTATAATGAAAATGCATAAATTGAGTTTTTTTGTCGTTTTTGGTTAAAATATGCATAAACAATCTAAACTGGCTGATTTCAGTCTATCTACCACAAACTTCCAGTTTTAAGAGGAATCTTGCATACGGCCGGGATTCCTAAGGGTTTCAACCAAAGTTGTCAAATCGTTGTTTTAGAGCGTTTCAGGCTCCAATAAGCACAATTTGTCAATTTCGTCACATTTCGATAACTTCTATAAAAGTTTCACCCTCCGTTGAAAAATAAGAATTATAGGCTGCATTCTTCAAGAGTATAATGAAAATGCATAAATTGAGTTTTTTCGTCGTTTTTGGTTAAAATATGCAAAAAATATATAAATTGGCTAATTTAAGTCTATCTACCACAAACTTCCAGTTTTAAGAGGAATCTTGCATACGGCTGGGATTCCTAAGGGTTTCAACCAAATTGCACAAATCGTTGTTTTAGAGCGTTTCAGGCTCCAATAAGCACAATTTGTCCATTTCGTCACATTTCGATAACTTCTATAGAAGTTACACCCTCCGTCGAAAAATAAGAATTATAGGTTGCATTCTTCAAGAATATAATGAAAATGCATAAATTGAGTTTTTTCGTCGTTTTTGGTTAAAATATGCATAAAAAATAGAAATTGGCTGATTTCAGTCTATCTACCACAAACTTCCAGTTTTAAGAGGAATCTTGCATACGGCCGGGATTCCTAAGGGTTTCAACCAAAGTTGACAAATCGTTCTTTTAGAGCGTTTCAGGCTCCAATAAGCACAATTTGTCCATTTCGTCACATTTCGATAACTTCTAGAGAAGTTACACCCTCCGTCGAAAAATGAGAATTATAGGTTGCATTCTTCAAGAGTATAATGAAAATGCATAAATTGAGTTTTTTCGTCGTTTTTGGTTAAAATATGCATAAAAAATAGAAATTGGCTGATTTCAGTCTATCTACCACAAACTTCCAGTTTTAAAAGGAATCTTGCATACGGCCGGGATTCCTAAGGGTTTCAACCAAAGTTGACAAATCGTTGTTTTAGAGCGTTTCAGGCTCCAATAAGCACAATTTGTCATTTCGTCACATTTCGATAACTTCTATAGAAGTTACACCCTCCGTTGAAAAATAAGAATTATAGGCTGCATTCTTCAAGAGTATAATAAAAAAGCATAAATTGAGTTTTTTCGTCGTTTTTGGTTAAAATATGCATAAAATATAGAAATTGGCTGGTTTTAGTCTATCTACCACAAACTTCCAGTTTTAAGAGGAATCTTGCATACGGCTGGGATTCCTAAGGGTTTCAACCAAATTGCACAAATCGTTGTTTTAGAGCGTTTCAGGCTCCAATAAGCACAATTTGTCCATTTCGTCACATTTCGATAACTTCCATAGAAGTTACACCCTCCGTCGAAAAATAAGAATTATAGGTTGCATTCTTCAAGAGTATAATGAAAATGCATAAATTGAGTTTTTTCGTCGTTTTTGGTTAAAATATGCATAAAAAATAGAAATTGGCTGATTTCAGTCTATCTACCACAAACTTCCAGTTTTAAGAGGAATCTTGCATACGGCCGGGATTCCTAAGGGTTTCAACCAAAGTTGACAAATCGTTGTTTTAGAGCGTTTCAGGCTCCAATAAGCACAATTTGTCCATTTCGTCACATTTCGATAACTTCTATAGGAGTAACACCCTCCGTTGAAAAATAAGAATTATAGGCTGCATTCTTCAAGAGTATAATGAAAATGCATAAATTGAGTTTTTTCGTCGTTTTTGGTTAAAATATGCATAAAATATAGAAATTGGCTGATTTTAGTCTATCTACCACAAACTTCCAGTTTTAAGAGGAATCTTGCATACGGCTGGGATTCCTAAGGGTTTCAACTAAATTGCACAAATCGTTGTTTTAGAGCGTTTCAGGCTCCAATAAGCACAATTTGTCCATTTCGTCAGATTTCGATAACTTCTATAGAAGCTACACCCTCCGTCGAAAAATAAGAATTATAGGTTGCATTCTTCAAAAGTATAATGAAAATGCATAAATTGAGTTTTTTCGTCGTTTTTGGTTAAAATATGCATAAAAAATAGAAATTGGCTGATTTCAGTCTATCTACCACAAACTTCCAGTTTTAAGAGAAATCTTGCATACGGCCGGGATTCCTAAGGGTTTCAACCAAAGTTGACAAATCGTTGTTTTAGAGCGTTTCAGGCTCCAATAAGCACAATTTGTCCATTTCGTCACATTTTGATAACTTCTTTAGAAGTTACACCCTCCGTTGAAAAATGAGAATTATAGGCTGCATTCTTCAAGAGTATAATGAAAATGCATAAATTGAGTTTTTTCGTCGTTTTTGGTTAAAATATGCATAAAATATAGAAATTGGCTGATTTTAGTCTATCTACCACAAACTTCCAGTTTTAAGAGGAATCTTGCATACTGCTGGGATTCCTAAGGGTTTCAACCAAATTGCACAAATCGTTGTTTTAGAGCGTTTCAGGCTCCAATAAGCACAATTTGTCCATTTCGTCACGTTTCGATAACTACTTTAAAAGTTACACCAACCGTTGAAAAATAATAATGTTAGTGTGCATTCTGAAAGAGTATTATGAAAATGCATAAATTGAGTTTTTTTGGCGTTTTTGGTTTAAATATGCATAAAATATAGAAATAAGCTGATTTTAGTCTATCTACCACAAACTTCCAGTTTTAAAAGGAATCTTGCATGCGGCCGGGATTCCTAAGGGTTTCAACCAAAGTTGACAAATCGTTGTTTTAGAGCGTTTCAGGCTCCAATAAGCACAATTTGTCAATTTCGTCACATTAAGATAACTTCTATAGAAGTTACACCCTCCGTTGAAAAATAAGAATTATAGGCTGCATTCTTCAAGAGTATAATAAAAAAGCATAAATTGATTTTTTTCGTCGTTTTTGGTTAAAATATGCATAAAATATAGAAATTGGCTGATTTTAGTCTAACTACCACAAACTTCCAGTTTTAAGAGGAATCTTGCATACGGCTGGGATTCCTAAGGGTTTCAACCAAATTGCACAAATCGTTGTTTTAGAGCGTTTCAGGCTCCAATAAGCACAATTTGTCCATTTCGTCACATTTCGATAACTTCTATAGAAGTTACACCCTCCGTCGAAAAATAAGAATTATAGGTTGCATTCTTCAAGAGTATAATGAAAATGCATAAATTGAGTTTTTTCGTCGTTTTTGGTTAAAATATGCATAAAATATAGAAATTGGCTGATTTTAGTCTATCTACCACAAACTTCCAGTTTTAAGAGGAATCTTGCATACGGCTGGGATTCCTAAGGGTTTCAACTAAATTGCACAAATCGTTGTTTTAGTGCGTTTCAGGCTCCAATAAGCACAATTTGTCCATTTCGTCAGATTTCGATAACTTCTATAGAAGCTACACCCTCCGTCGAAAAATAAGAATTATAGGTTGCATTCTTCAAAAGTATAATGAAAATGCATAAATTAAGTTTTTTCGTCGTTTTTGGTTAAAATATGCATAAAAAATAGAAATTGGCTGATTTCAGTCTATCTACCACAAACTTCCAGTTTTAAGAGAAATCTTGCATACGGCCGGGATTCCTAAGGGTTTCAACCAAAGTTGACAAATCGTTGTTTTAGAGCGTTTCAGGCTCTAATAAGCACAATTTGTCCATTTCGTCACATTTTGATAACTTCTATAGAAGTTACACCCTCCGTTGAAAAATGAGAATTATAGGCTGCATTCTTCAAGAGTATAATGAAAATGCATAAATTGAGTTTTTTCGTCGTTTTTGGTTAAAATATGCATAAAATATAGAAATTGGCTGATTTTAGTCTATCTACCACAAACTTCCAGTTTTAAGAGGAATCTTGCATACTGCTGGGATTCCTAAGGGTTTCAACCAAATTGCACAAATCGTTGTTTTAGAGCGTTTCAGGCTCCAATAAGCACAATTTGTCCATTTCGTCACGTTTCGATAACTACTTTAAAAGTTACACCAACCGTTGAAAAATAATAATGTTAGTGTGCATTCTGAAAGAGTATTATGAAAATGCATAAATTGAGTTTTTTTGGCGTTTTTGGTTTAAATATGCATAAAATATAGAAATAAGCTGATTTTAGTCTATCTACCACAAACTTCGAGTTTTAAGAGGAATCTTGCATACGGCCGGGATTCCTAAGGGTTTCAACCAAAGTTGACAAATCGTTGTTTTAGAGCGTTTCAGGCTCCAATAAGCACAAATTGTCCATTTCGTCACATTTCGATAACTTCTATAGAAGTTACACCCTCCGTGAAAAATAAGAATTATAGGCTGCATTCTTCAAGAGTATAATGAAACAGCATAAATTGAGTTTTTTCGTTGTTTTTGGTTAAAATATGCAAAAAAAATATAGAAATTGGCTGATTTTAGTCTATCTGCCACAAACTTCCAGTTTTAAGAGGAATCTTGCATACGGCTGGGATTCCTAAGGGTTTCAACCAAATTGCACAAATCGTTGTTTTAGAGCGTTTCAGGCTCCAATAAGCACAATTTGTCCATTTCGTCACACTTCGATAACTTCTATAGAAGTTACACCCTCCGTGAAAAATAAGAATTATAGGCTGCATTCTTCAAGAGTATAATGAAAATGCATAAATTGAGTTTTTTCGTCGTTTTTGGTTAAAATATGCATAAAATATAGAAATTGGCTGATTTCAGTATACCTACCACAAACTTCCAGTTTTAAGAGAAATCTTGCATACGGCTGGGATTCCTAAGGGTTTCAACCAAAGTTGACAAATCGTTGTTTTAGAGCGTTTCAGGCTCCAATAAGCACAATATGTCCATTTCGTCACATTTTGATAACTACTTTAGAAGTTACACCAACCGTTGAAAAATAATAATGTTAGTGTGCATTCTGAAAGAGTATTATGAAAATGCATAAATTGAGTTTTTTGGTCGTTTTTGGTTAAAATATGCATAAAATATAGAAATTGGCTGATTTTAGTCTATCTACCACAAACTTCCAGTTTTAAGAGGAATCTTGCATACGGCCGGGATTCCTAAGGGTTTCAACCAAAGTTGACAAATGGTTGTTTTAGAGCGTTTCAGGCTCCACTAAGCACAATATGTCCATTTCGTCACATTTCAATAACTTCTATAGAAGTTACACCCTCCGTTGAAAAATAAGAGTTATAGGCTGCATTCTTCTAGAGTATAATGAAAATGCATAAATTGACTTTTTTCGTCGTTTTTAATTTAATTTGCATAAAATATAGAAATTGGCTGATTTTAGTCTATCAACCACAAACTTCCAGTTTTAAGAGGAATCTTGCATACGGCCGGGATTCCTAAGGGTTTCAACCAAAGTTGACAAATGGTTGTTTTAGAGCGTTTCAGGCTCCAATAAGCACAATTTGTCCATTTCGTCACATTTCGATAACTTCTATAGAAGTTACACCCTCCGTTGAAAAATAAGAATTATAGGCTGCATTCTTCAAGAGTATAATGAAAATGCATAAATTGAGTTTTTTCGTCGTTTTTGGTTAAAATATGCATAAAATATAGAAATTGGCTGATTTCAGTCTATCTACCACAAACTTCCAGTTTTAAGAGGAATCTTGCATACGGCTGGGATTCCTAAGGATTTCAACCAAAGTTGACAAATCGTTGTTTTAGAGCGTTTCAGGCTCCAATAAGCACAATTTGTCCATTTCGTCACATTTCGATAACTACTTTAGAAGTTACACCAACCGTTGAAAAATAATAATGTTAGTGTGCATTCTGAAAGAGTATTATGAAAATGCATAAATTGAGTTTTTTGGTCGTTTTTGGTTAAAATATGCATAAAATATAGAAATTGGCTGATTTTAGTCTATCTACCACAAACTTCCAGTTTTAAGAGGAATCTTGCATAAGGCCGGGATTCCTAAGGGTTTCAACCAAAGTTGACAAATCGTTGTTTTAGAGCGTTTCAGGCTCCAATAAGCACAAATTGTCCATTTCGTCACATTTCGATAACTTCTATAGAAGTGACACCCTCCGTTGAAAAATAAGAATTATAGGCTGCATTCTTCAAGAGTATAATGAAAATGCATAAATTGAGTTTTTTCGTCGTTTTTGGTTAAAATATGCATAAAATATAGAAATTGGCTGATTTTAGTCTATCTACCACAAACTTCCAGTTTTAAGAGGAATCTTGCATACGGCTGGGATTCCTAAGGGTTTCAACCAAATTGCACAAATCGTTGTTTTAGAGCGTTTCAGGCTCCAATAAGCACAATTTGTCCATTTCGTCACATTTCGATAACTTCTTTAGAAGTTACACCCTCCGTCGAAAAATAAGAATTATAGGTTGCATTCTTCAAGAATATAATGAAAATGCATAAATTGAGTTTTTTCGTCGTTTTTGGTTAAAATATGCATAAAAAATAGAAATTGGCTGATTTCAGTCTATCTACCACAAACTTCCAGTTTTAAGAGGAATCTTGCATAAGGCCGGGATTCCTAAGGGTTTCAACCAAAGTTGACAAATCGTTGTTTTAGAGCGTTTCAGGCTCCAATAAGCACAAATTGTC
>CAMDTW010000296.1:40244-102708 GCA_945910005.1 Isoperla grammatica | reverse complement strand
TTATTTCGTTCGTTTCCAGCTTTGAAACTGATGTTATATAGGGGATTAAACACAGTTTCATCTGGTTGAAATAAGTATTTAAATCTTTCAAGTTTTTGCTGAATAATGAAGTTTTTGTCACCAACCATCCAATTTATTTACATGTTACCTGAGAAATAAATAAAATATATAAAGCAAATCACCTATTTCGAAAGGCATGCTAAAATTCTAACCATCGTTGCAACCAGAGGCGGTATCTATTGATATAGATAAATAACAATTCATAGTTCCCACGTGACGTCACAGCGGCCATGATTGCGACACAACTGATGAGGACCAATCCTAGGTCATTGACAAATACTATTCAAATTCAATAAATAAGCCTAATTTAGGATTTATAAAGTAAACTTAAGTAATAAAATTTTAAAATTACGACACATACCAATTTTATTTAAAAAACACACTGAGTTTTAAAGAACTAAGAATTTCTGTGTTCTACCACAGCAGCCTTCAATTGTTTCTCCATGGCAACGTCAAAGTTTGATCACAAATGTGGCCGCCACGCGCAAAGATATGACGTACGTGCAACCTATGAATATGAGTACACGCATTGCAAGTTATGGATGTGTGTGTGATGCCTATGGTTATGATGTGGGGAAACCAAATTGTTTTAACTTCCTAACGGGTATAGATTGCCTGTCAAACAAACGAAAATCAACCAGTACGTAGCGTTTTAGTAGCATTGTAGCTCGATGTTCAATCGGATATAAATATAATTATTATCAAAGGGCTCATGCAATAGTCCTTTTTATTTTATGGGATGCATTTAAAATTAAATATACTTGATATTAATTTAAAATCCATTATAAAATCGAAGCAGATTATGTACCGTACCGTACACTTTGTGTATGTATGTGAAACATTGGTATGTCAATATTATACCCATTACAGTCAATTTAATTAGCATGTATCTACAATAGATTTTATTTTTGTTTTCCAAACTTTTTTTACTTGTAATTAAAGTGAAGTCTATATTTCCATTACTAGTGAAACAAAAACTAGAGCGAGATGCCCGCGACCCATACTACGCGGGTCGCACTGACAACTAGCAATTATCAGCAACTCGTTATTGTGTACGGTGAGTTAAACTATACGACAGACAAAATGTATTTATTATACATCCGGAATCATTCAGTCAAGTATAAGAGCCAGAAATATAGATTGTTTCCCAACATCTCGGAAGAATAATGTTATAGTATATAGGTCAGAATTACTCCTGCATTGCAGCAGTTGATCATTGATTACGATACATATTTATTGAAACTTTCTTAAAGTTCATAACTAATTCACAATTAGTGAGAGATGGCAACCATGAATAGAAAAAACTCATACATTTTTGTATTTGTTAATAGGGGTTACCCCAAATTACAATAAACGGGAACCATTTGGTTGTCTGCTCGAAGTGCAATATTACAGATCTTAAGCGCTGAATTTCGCTAAAAACGGACCTGTGCCATCTTGCTTGTGATCAGCAGGTTCTAACGTTGTAACGTGTATGACTTTATAACTTTATACATATACTACTAAAATCACACCCTTTTGCATTCTATCTGCCGGTAATTGAGTGTAAAATAATGAAGATCCAACTGAAGCTGTAAGTACTATACAATGTCGTACATATACCAAAACTAGCTGTATAAATTAAGATGCTGACACCCGAAACTAGTAACTACTGAAAACTACAGTTTCTGTGTAGCTAAATTTGCTCACAATATGTTGGTAGAGCCCAACCCAAATATATTAGGCAACGTCTTCTAGCGTGCGTGATAATGCATGGAAAGGAGATCAATTGAGCATACAAACTTTATTTTGAAAGCCTCCTAAACTACCATTTGAAACACAACTTGTTCATACATTCTTATGATGAGATTCAAGCTTCTGGAGAAACGGGTTGCTAGCTTATCAAAGCACGCGATGTTTAAACACGTTTTCCTTAGTTCCCATAAAAACAAAGCGGGTGGTTGTCTTGTCTTGCATCTGACAAGAGGTTGACATTCTCGGGACGCGCGAGAGCTAGACCAGTCATGAGGAAGCTATCGACATGGCCAGCGAAACGTCTCTTATCCAATGCGACGCAACTACCCGAAAAATCTATTAAATTCAGGGCCGCGAAAGCCTCAATCAATGTGTGGACTGGGCGAAGTGAGCGAATCTTTCACTGCGTGGGTCCTTTTCGTCTGTTCAACCTTCTACGGCGAACATGGGACTTCGGATAGCATCGAATACACAGAAATAACGTTGTCAGTCAGCAGACAGTATCGTGGTAAATATACCGCATACATGAATGATTTCAAATTCACATCATCGACAAAAATAAAAAAAAAACTGTCATGACTATCGAGATAGGGGTAAACACATAAAAATCTACGGCCTCTGGCTAAATCCATCTGTTCTTGGAAAGCGAATATTGATTGTAAATATGTATTTTATTTAACTAATACACCAAAACGGCTAATCAACTTGCTGCTTATTCAGTTGTACAACATTTGAAAATAAGTGATAATATAAACAATAATAATATTATAGCTGTTCACCTAGCACTTAAAAAACTTGTATTTTGTAAATTATGTAGATTGTATAATCTTCCCCAACAGTTTGACGGAGCCCATCGAGCTGTTGGGGAAGATTAAGTAGTAAGATTAAGATTAAGTAAGATTAAGTAGTAAGTTCTGCTCCCGTTTCAATAAAAACTGCCAACATCAACCGCAGGTAATTAAAAATTAAGAAGAAATAGTTGCCGTTTTAAAAACGAATACGTTTTAAGTCAGTTTCACACTATATTTTTGGTTCCAGAAGTTGTTACAACACAATTAGACTTAGAATCGTAAAATCGTGAACAATACGCAAAAAAAATGTTTCAACATTTGCTACGTTTAGATCCACTATCAGCTATTATTAGTATGTATTACGATGAAATGTGCTCCGGTCGGCATCTTTCATGGTCGTGTATGCGCTGTGACGCACGACTTGTAATATATCGGTCAAGAGCCTGCATGACCACGCTGCCGCCTCATTTAAATATTCAATGTTCTCGTCCTTCTCACCCCTAAACGAAATATCGATTGTGAACTGTATCGTCAACGGGGGTGCTACGGTGGTCACCTCTGAGCATCAGCTCAAGCAATTCCAGATAAAATAGGAAACCTCTTGCGCTTTTGGTATCTGGAATACGCAATTAAGGACTCAGATTAGTTAGGTAAATTTGGAGGATTTCCATGTCATTTTCTATGTGCTACTCTGCGTTCTGCTTGGGGCCATGACGTATATACGCGGGTTGAGTATAATCGGAGCCATTAGGTTACCCGTTACCGCATAGTGGCAGTGGTCAGGGTTCTAATAGCGTTGGGTAACGATAATATAGAAACCAAATGGTAAACTGACAAAACAACATTGATTCACACTTAAAAGCTAGACTTTAATACGAATAATAACATTAAATTAATGGCTTTTGAGCACTATTATGGAGCGCGTTGATCTTGTGGGTTTATTCCTGCTTTCAATGCAGACTGTCCAGGTTTCGAATCCTTTATTTACTTTTAAATTCTTAAGTATTTTCTTTCTAATTCATTATTGTTTTTACGTTTCAAGATTGCATTTCTTACCGTATTTCTTTGTTTTGATTGATTTATTTATTTATTATCATTATTAATTAATAATATTAATATGTTTGCCTTGCATTTATTGCTCTCTTATGTAAATTAACGTAGATTACTAAATACTTCCTTGAGAAAGCGAACGGTCGACCACAGATTCCTAAGAGGTTTCGCGGCTGCGCTAAAAGGAATCCGCGTGGGTTCCATCAAAGTGGGTGATTTAAAGATAAGCGATACGAAATGCGTAATTACCGTGTGTAATAAACACAATAGATGGTGCATTATATATCATGATTGGGATTAAGCTAAACGGTTTATTTTAATTGTTTAACTGCTATGCTGTAATGGTTGTCCACAATACCCCACACGTTTACTTTACTCGTATGGTTGATATTTATGAGCAAAGCATTCAGGACTTTGCCCGGTGACAGTAAATCACTAAGATTTAAGTCGGTATTAAAAAACAGTGAACTTTCCTAATATGCGAGTTGCAGTCATTCGTATCGCTGTCTTTGTAGGAATATTGCATAAAGAAGCGCTCCCTATACACCTTAGCATGAATTATGAAGTATAATCAAGAGTAGGCAATAAATTGAAACGTGAAGTACGGTGTGGATTGATGGTAGGGTCAGATTTATAATGAATAGGGTATACATTATATACGGTTAGGGGAGGTGACTCCTGCTACTGACAACCGTGCATCCTGGTCATTCCTTGGACATTCCTCCAATCATATCCCCCACTGGCACACGCCTGTTTCTTCAGCATGGGTTATTCATATTTCCAATACGTTTCGCATTTTATTAAAAACATAGTGTTTTTCTTTGTATGGATTTAATTAGGAATGACTAACATTATCCCGTGATTGATGGGATTTTGATAAACTTTCTTAAAAAAAAAAAAAATACACTAAAACACAAGCCAATGTATTTGTTTTCAACTTTCCTCCACACTTCGTGGAAGTTAACGTATTTAAACAATATTGCATTTACAATATAAAATAAATACACGTTTACTTTGAATGTTCCCCCGCTGAATTTTATGCAAATCTAGATTTTGCATGTCCTGTATAATTATAACGAACTGAATGGTAAAACATTTTAGAATCCTTTGTGTAAACTTCTCTTAACGAGTTCTCTTGTGTGATCAGAATTTACATAATATATCGGATATAATTATCTTCTGGAGACACCTGACGTCGATATTAGCGTCATGCCATATGGGCTTCCTTTCACATGGAACCCCCATTCGTGCAAACATTGTAAAAATGTACAATTAAATATAATGGCGAGTACAATTAAGAATATAATGGGATCATGTTCAATGTTTTAATTGCCTTTAATACCCATAACTTCTGAATTTAAATTATTAATTAATTTATAACATTTGTTTGAAGTAAATGTGATCTAAAGTAGATGTGTTGAATATCTCAAATTATCCATTATATCTATAACTGGACTGTGGGAGAATAATTTGTGCCAGCTACCCTGTGTCTCTGTAAATTCAAAATATGTAACAAATTATATTTGTATGCACCTTGTCTTATGCTATACACTTACTTTTACAATTATTGTTGGTCTACTACTCCTGTCACTTTTCTTATTACGATAAATGTAACTATAATTATTATTACAATTATTAATAGTCATTTGTTATTGCTTTTTTTCATAAATGTTCAACCCAACTGGTAATCGAACCCGGGCGTCCGGCATTACCAAATGTTTTAGACTATTGCCTCCACTAAATCCTTTTGTCATTTACAGGCCTTCGCTTGAAAATAGATAATGTTACGATATCATTATTATCAGTGGTAGTAGTAGTATTAATTCATTGCGCAACGGCCAACTATTGTAGATAGTTGCTGATATTGATGTCATTATTTTACGTATTCTCATTAATTGGATTTTGTTTTATTGATATTTCAAGATGAATATAATATAATAAGTATCACGAGCAGATCATATTCATACGGAGTATGTTTGATCTATCGTAAGAGAAGCAAGTCTTGAGTTAGCCTTTGGGCATAGGGGGGAGAGCGAGGGGGCCCCTCACTCAGGAGGGCTGAAGATAATACTACCGAGATCCATTATTAAGGGGAAAGACATTAGAGTGAGGTACTCGCGTGGTTCAAACACGCATGACTCATTTACGAGACGTGTGATAGGCTCTGTTGTCCGTTGTCCTTTAGCTTTTTTACGTTAACTTAATGACGGAATAATTTCATTAATTATGCACTGAGTCGGCCGGTCTTCGCACCGTCCCGAGTGCCTCACGTTAGAGACACACATGGCGTCCGGAAGACATGCATACATGCACATAGAAACATACCACATATCACATAACAGTTGTGAACAAAAATTGAGCTTTAAAGTTGTATAGCAACATTTTTTAAAAATTTTGAATGCATCTAAAAGTTCATATTTTAAAAGGTTTAAGATGATATAAATACATTTTTTTAATGTTTGCGTATTGGTTTTAGGACAAAATTGATGTCTTTAATCAATCACCACTATCCAGGGTTGTGAATTGTGACGTGTGGAATACCGCAAGACAATATTAGGCTTCACACATACTAGAGTAGGAACATTGCAATATCTCTTCGAAATGTTTAGAATTGAGACTATACATCCATCATATATCTGTAATAACTTTAGTTCGCATTGGTAATGTTACCCTTTCCGCTTTATTGAGCGACCTAGATGCTTAATCTTACCTTTTAGATGCTAATCTTACCTTTCGTATTTAAATTTAGTTTGAATATATATCAGCGAACACTGTGACTGTGGCAGACGAATCAAAGTGATTCCAGATATTATTGCAGATATTAAATTATTACCTTAAAATTGTGGGATTAAAATACGCAGTTATAGGTACCGGAAATTTTATTTTTGGTTGGGTTACAACGGCTACCGATGACATCCGAGGTACCCATTTATTCAAGAGGAGTTGTCTATGTGTCTGTGGCGGAGTCTTAAATCGATACTATCTTTCACGAATCACTCAGCTTTGTTGCACCAACGCGAGTTGTGTAAATACGTGTCTTCAATATGCCTGGTTGAGGAGAATGAATGCATAGATTATTGGACAAGAAGATAACAAATATACACTCTTGTTGAAAATTTGCATCAGTAGATAGAAAAACAAATGAAACCGAAAAATGAGTATGATGAAAGAAAGCAAAAATTATTAAGTGGTCCGTTGTAGAGTAGGCCTATCGCTTCTAAGAAGCAACGACGTCAAAACCAGCCAACACATTCAAAACAGTTGTTAAAGTTGAATGAAAACATGATTCAACAAATCAATACGGACATTTACAATAGTAGCCCCAATATTGATTGGAAGGAGCTACCTCACACCTTGCCAATCATCGAACCTCAAAACGAAAAAAAACAATTAATGTCATATACCACGCAAACGCGGGTGAGGAAAATGTAGCTAACATTTAAAATACATGTATGTGCACTTGTATATGTAGATTGCGCAGATATACCGTATTAATGAAACTGAAATCACGATCTGATTTGCAATTCAAATGTGTAAAGTAAACTGAAAAGCAATCTTCTTCCTCAGTGTCTACTTTTAAATCCACCACTCTATATGAGTTTTCACCTGGGTCTGATATATTAGTTCGTTCATGTCCCTCGCAACGCGGTTATTTTATCGGGTATACAGTCGGTGTACGAAGAGTACACGGGCGCTAATCTTTCTCGATTGAATTTCACCATCGACACGAGTAGTGTGCACATTTCACAGCTTGGTTGGCCAGCCTCCCCGTTCAAACGCAAAGCGAGTGTATGCACCGCTTGTTTGCCATTTGCTTTGGTTCCATTTCCATACTCCCCACCTCTAGCGCAAACCTTTCTATATTAACATTTTCCTATCTCACTCATCTATTCAGGGTTTTCTTTCTGTCTTTGTCAGCTGAATGGGGAGATTCTGTTTCATCTCAGCTCGACTTGAAAAGTGTGACGGAGAGTCTGGGAGTCAACAAACATTGCTGGGACGCATGGTTGAATTGGGATGGATGAAATAACATTGAGAACATGGAGAGCGTCACGAATAAAACCAAAAGACGACTTCATCCCTTGTAAGACAGACGAGTATGAGAGAAAAGTGGGTTCAACTGTTTTCACTGATCTTGTGGATCTACTTTGGTCTAATCGAAGTTTCGAAAGAATGTTTGGAGTCCGTGTGTGAGTGTGTGTGAGCGTCTATGTGTTTGGTAGCGCTCTTTTACGATTTGTTTGGTTTGTTTACATCCGCCGATTGAATTTCATTGCTCTGTTCAATTGATTTGTAAACGCAATCCCCAATAACATCATCAAATACCTTCATACCAATCCATTATTTCAGGTCCAACTGATCAGTGAAAGCCCAGCTGGTCTGGCTTTTACACATTTATAACTAACATGTTGTGCTATATTCAAGTTTTATGTTCGATATTTTAACATCTTTTAAATTTACAAAATTGCAAAGAGGTTTCAGATATCTCACTGAGATTTGCGTTGTTGGTCTCACTTTGAGCAGTAAGACAGGCATCGGACATCTCACTGAGATTTGCGTTGTTAGTCTCACTTCGAGCAGTAAGACAGACATCGGATATCTCACTGAGATTTGCGTTGTTAGTCTCACTTCGAGCAGTAAGACAGGCATCGGATATCTCACTGAGATTTGCGTTGCTAGTCTCACTTCTAGCAGTAAGACAGGCATCGGATATCTCACTGAGATTTGCGTTGTTAGTCTCACTTCGAGCAGTAAGACAGGCATCGGATATCTCACTGAGATTTGCGTTGTTAGTCTTACTTCGAGCAGTAAGACAGGCATCGGATATCTCACTGAGATTTGCGTTGCTAGTCTCACTTCGAGCAGTAAGACAGACATCGGATATCTCACTGAGATTTGCGTTGCTAGTCTCACTTCAAGCAGTAAGACAGGCATCGGATATCTCACTGAGATTTGCGTTGTTAGTCTCACTTCGAGCAGTAAGACAGGCCTCGGATATCTCACTGAGATTTGCGTTGTTAGTCTCACTTCGAGCAGTAAGACAGGCATCGGATATCTCACTGAGATTTGCGTTGTTAGTCTCACTTCGAGCAGTAAGACAGGCATCGGATATCTCACTGAGATTTGCGTTGTTAGTCTCACTTCGAGCAGTAAGACAGGCATCGGATATCTCACTGAGATTTGCGTTGCTAGTCTCACTTCGAGCAGTAAGACAGGCATCGGATATCTCACTGAGATTTGCGTTGTTAGTCTCACTTCGAGCAGTAAGACAGGCATCGGATATCTCACTGAGATTTGCGTTGTTAGTTTCACTTCGAGCAGTAAGACAGGCATCGGATATCTCACTGAGATTTGCGTTGTTAGTCTCACTTCGAGCAGCAAGACACAGGCATCAGATATCGCACTGAGATATCGCACAAGAAATCATGTCTGATAGTGTTTATGGTTTTGGGGTCTTAGAAAATACCTTCAATGAACTTAAAGTGTCTTACCAAGAAATTATTATAATATTAATATTGTCATATCGGTAGACCTCTACGCTGAATCATTTTATCTGTGGTTATTGAGTTCCAGTATTGGCTTAGCAAAAGTTAGTTCAACTGGAATTTAGTTATTTTTGTTGTTCACAATTTAAAAATAATGTTGCATCTATTTTAACGAGCGAATGAAGGGACTAAAAGATTCCACCCATTGCCCTTATTATTTAACTCTTTGGCTCTGTATGTGAAGTGTGAACGTAATTCATTCAATAAACTCAAACATCTGTGTGGATTTTAATGACATTTTTGAATCATATTTTGTGAGGGCTCCCACTCAGGTTTTTATCAAAACAGTCGATTCACTGTTGGAAGAGATACTCGTTACACGCTTTGCGATATCATTTATAAATCTTCGATGTAGTGGTTTGAACAAAGCCATGATCCATCATATTATATTAGTACGAGCAATTAATTTTTGTCACATCTCCCAAAAGGCTTCGACTTAAAGCTTAACAAAGATCATCGTTTTGAATAACCTCGTCGGTTGATCTTTCATGCTGCCTCGGTGAAGTTGTCTGAAACTAAGCCTATCTAGGCGCGCGGGAGCGCGCCGGACCAAGCCATGTGCGAGCTTCCACTACGCGACTCTTACTGCAAGCATCGAAGTGCACTTAACACAATGTTGCCGACGCAAAACCATAATAGATGGAATCCTCAAATTTTTATTAATCGGTGGGCTTTTACCACGAGACTACCCATTTCAAATGTCATCGCGATCGAATGTTGCGTATGGAAGATATTAAGCCGTAAAGATCATTCAAAAATTCAAAAATTCTTCAGTTAAGCTGCCTAATTCCTTGTCGGTCTGTGGGCCTCAAACGAATAAAGATGTAAACACCAAATTTTGCAACAATTTTGTTCACCTCCCGGGGCATCCTCTTTCATAAAAAAAATTTTAATTGGACAGAATGCCAACCTGAAAAAAAATAATTACTATTAAAAGTTGCCGACGAAAAAAAATAATTTTGTGTCACAACTTTCTTGCCATCTATGTAGACAACTGAGTAAATTTTCAGAATCCTATCTTGGACAGTGACCATGTAACAAAATTTTTAGTTTCAATTACGGGAAAGAAAATCACCAACAAAAGACAAGGTCCGCTTGATCTCCGACTAGCGGAGGCTCGCCGAACTCGCAAGTTGGGAGTTTGACGAGCCTCCGCTAGGCGGAGTTCAAATCAAGTTGACTTGGATACAATCATGCCTACCTGTTTTATTTCTCTATGCATGCCAAGATTAGTCTTTTTAAATAAGAAGCATTGATATACCAAACAAAATCGCAAACAATTTGCAAAAAAGAGGCCAAGCCCAAAACGGAGAAGACAAACCGTTACAAACCAAAATGGGCACACGTACAAAAAACGCCAATTTCAAAAGAGGTTCAACATTTAAAGGGGTGATATCTAAAATTGTGGCCAAGCCAATTATTTTATTTCCAATATATAAATGTAGTAATTATAATTAAATAAACAAATATATAAATGTTTACATCACTTAATAATTGATAAATAAATGTATTAACAACAATTACAAAATTAAATTAACTTATTGAAACATTTCGAGGTGGGAAAAACAAAATTAACACACTGCATTTATAATTAAAAGCTTGGCCTATGAATTTGTAATTTTGCTTTGGGTAATATATTATTAATATTACGTACTGTAACGCAATAATGGTAATAACTCAACATTTCAGGACTTTGAAAATAAAACTGAGAATGCAAATTCATCTTCCAAGCTTTTAATTATAAATACAGTGTGTTAATTTTGTTTTTCCCACCTCGAAATGTTTCAATAAGTTAATTTAATTTTGTAATTGTTGTTAATATATTTATTTGTCAATTATTAAGTGATGTAAACATTTATATTTTTGTTTATTTAATTATTACTATATTTATATATTGGAAATAAAATAATTGGCTTGGCCACAATTTTAGATATCACCCCTTTAAATGTTGAGCCTCTTTTGAAATTGGCGTATTTGTACGTGTGCCCTCTTTGGTTTGTAACGGTTTGTCTTCTCCATATTGGGCTTGGCCTCTTTTTTGCAAATTGTTTGCATTTTTGTTTGATATTACCTTATTCCACGCTAGCCCAAAAATCAAATCGAATTTACTATGTAAAATGGGTAACTTTAAACGAGTAAGTTCCAACAAACTCCAATTCTGAGCTTGCATTTATTGAAGTTGCGGAACATTTCACCAGAAGGCAAAGCTTCAATCTCAATGTGTCAACTTGGAAGAACGTATAAATAGCCATTCGTACACACCCTTCACACACTTCCACTCCTTTCTTCAATACACCCCCCCCCCTCCCCCTCCCCCTACCAACCTAGCATTCGCTGAAGCCCACACTAAAGTATATTTATATTTGAAGTCTAATAGTGTTGATTGACAGTTAAGACTAGCAGGATGGTGGCTACCCCAATTAACAAGGCCAAATGTTCCAAGCTATACTACCACTTCACAAAAACATATTCCCTTACTAGAGAGCATGGTATAAATACACGACACACGTGATTGCATCGATTAATCGAGTAAATGTTTTCGTTATAAAGGAACCTAGTCAATATAATTTTGCCAATAGAATTCTTACCGTTATCTGACTAGCCAGAAGCTGAAATTTTACGGTTGTCAATCAGCGATGCACATACGCACTTCAACAGTAAATTGTCTTTAGTATTATTCAAACTGGATCATTGCATGAAATATTTTAGGCTCTGTCTCTGGTATTGTACTGCTAAGATTAATTGAGTCAGTAACATAGCACGATAAAATAATAGGAACGCCACATTTGAGAACTTACTATACTCTTCACACGTGAATGATCAAATTATGAAAATAAATATTGATTGAATGAATGAATGAATGAATGAATGAATGAATGAATGAATGAATGAATGAATGAATGAATGAATGAATGAATGAATGAATGAATGAATGAATGAATGAATGAATGAATGAATGAATGAATGAATGAATGAATGAATGAATGAATGAATGAATGAATGAATGAATGAATGAATGAATGAATGAATGAATGAATGAATGAATGAATGAATGAATGAATGAATGAATGAATGAATGAATGAATTAATTAATTAATTAATTAATGAACGAATGAATGAATAGGTGAATGAATAGAAGTATTGGGAGTAGGAATAAACCCACCCGTCTACGGTCTGCGCTTAGCAAGTGGGACCAAGGAGGAAGCAGACTGTCGTAATCACTGTTCACCGTCCGTCTCAATTATCTATTAGACAATGGACAGAAAAATCCCCGCTTGCAGTTTTTAATTTTAAGAACTTTTGATCAGTGGTGGTTCGGTCTACATCACTAAAATGGAGAGAGAGAGAGAGAGAGAGAGTGCGACCTCACCCCGTGCAAGACAGAGGACTTTACCAGAGATGACAGAACTGGACTACAACGAATGTTGTAAACCCTCACGTACTCAATCCCTCTGCACATAATAGTATTAATCTTCCACGGTTCAGTCATTTCTCTATGGGTTCAGTTCTATTCAAGATCCGATCAAACTAATCAGTAACTTTCCGCTCACCAGTGACTTTCGTCTCGTCTTCGTTACTTTTGTCCCGAGAGGAATTAGAGATATTTCTGAAATAATCGGGTTATCAACAATTGTCCATATTTCTTATAATAAAACCACGACACGCCCAATAATAACTAATTGCAGCTCCCATTATCTGCACAATCCTCTATTTTGTGAGTTACTCAAAAATAACAACATATAATCAATAATTAATGGCTATACAAGTAAATACATGATTCTGGCAATTTAACAAGTACATTATTTATGTCAATATTGTTTTTAAATGGCATCAATGTTTACCCCATCTCGGTCTATCTCAGTTACTGCAGCTTCTTCACAGCAGTCTCTCACTGATTCCTAGACGCGCTTCTCTAATGTGTAAGAGGTTCAAGTGCAAATGTACTATCCACTCTTTTAATCTTGGTTTGGAAATGAAGTGCACAGTAGCACACCCACATACTAAGTAAATACCTTTATTTATTCCACCCACTCGGCCGGTACAGGGCGGGGTCGTACTATAGCGGCTGCATGTTGTCATAGAACTGGACAACTTGGAGACTAAATGTTGTCCATCCCGAATTCAAGATCTCTGCAACAATTATAATAATAATTAATGTATGTTTAATTCAGGCGCGGACTGGCTAGGGATGCCGGGATCCGATCGCATCCCGGGCCCCTAGGCAGATCCGTACCCTTTGGCAGTCTGGGCACCCGGGCTGCCACCAGTAAGCTCCTATCCTATGGCGTAAATACTTCTCTGTATATTGCTAAAAGAAAAGTAACTCGCCCAAACTTAATTCACAGAATCTTGAGACTCACCATTGACCGTCTCCCGGGAAACCTTGTCAAATCCGCTCGCACGCTAGCATTTTACGACTTGCGAGTGACAATATCTAGTATACTTTTCAGTAACACTAATGGCCGATGGTCTACCTCGAATATCGTTTTCTTTACGTTTTAATTACTCACCCGGTGGTGCTACTGGTAGGGTGGCCTCTGTTAATCGCGTCCTAAAATCGCGTTTTAGGCCATAAAATTCATTGCAACCCCAAAAGATGTTCACGCCTTCGGCGTAATTGCCTCCGGCGGCTGGGGCTTCGCCCCGGACATCAGCTACGCCACTCCACCTCGTGCGGGCCCGCTCAAAACCCAGCATCCCGGGCCTTTTTATCCCAGTCCGCCCCTTATTAAATTTGAGTATATACTTTAAAATGATGTAAACTAGGGAAACGCTGTGTGTAACGCGTTGATAAGCGAGCACGTCCACGAGAAACGAAAAATAACATTCCGCCGAAATTGAGATTATATTGTGGATAATGTGTGTAAGTTACAGAGCATCGCATGAAATCCACGCTGGATAGCAGCCTGTATGTTCTACCAGACCACTGTCTCGTATGAGTCTGTCGCTGGGACTCGAACCGGGGACACAATAGCTGAGACAGGATCTAATCGATCGCAGTTGCGTCGCCTAGGTTGGCGGGTAACCAGCGTTGGCTTAGCTTGGTCTAGGTTTGGGTTTTAGATGTTTATTTTTATACAATAAGTTTTGAAAGTACAATTTGAAATTTAGAATAATCTGGTATAGAAGCAAATTGTTTTTCAAAGAACATCACACTGATAGTTTCCGAAAAGAAACACTTTCTTGTCCAAGGAAATGTACGTACAATAGATTCCTTCACAATAAGAAATGTTTATCTCTTTTTGAAGTAGCTGTTCATACGTTTATATTTATGATAGTGCATGAGGAGATAGAAAAATAAAACAAAATTTAAAGAGGTGAAATATGAAACTAATTTATTAAACTGAATTATTAATTTTGATTAAATGCGTTCTAGCTTCAGCACGTGCTTATTTCAGCCGGAATGAAGGTTTGACTGAAGGTTTTTTGAGTTTTTCTCAGTCACAAGACAATGCATGCTGAAATTGAATCCTGCTAAAAACTGATGATCATGATATATAGTAAGTGAAAGTAATTTCTAAGAACTATTGTTGTATATCAAGGGAGTACAATACTTTATCGAGGAATATTACCAAGAAAGCAATACAATAAAATGAATAATATTACATGAAAAAATAATTTTTTTTTAAAACAACGCTTATATTTAAATGCACTAAAAAGTAAAAAATTGATTTTCGCCTACCAAATTTTTGCCTCGCTCGGAAAATAATAAGCGTTGGGCGCTTTCGGTATTGACATAGATAGATTACAGTATTTTGCTGTTTATGCAGGGAAAGCGCCAAACGCTTATAATTTTCCGAGCGAGGCAAACATTCGTTAAGCGAAAATTTATTTTTTTACTTTTTAGAGCATTTAACGTTGTTTTAAAAAATTTATTTTTTCATGTAATATTATTTTATACTTTTTAGTCTTAAAGAAGCTTGCAATCGAATATGTGCTCACTGGACGTGTCCGAATTTAGAAGATTGCATACTTGTGTACTTGTACTTGTTAACTTCACTCGCAAACTAGCGTGCTCGCATTGCAAACTTGAATTTCGGACAGTTCCGTCCATGCACGATCCAGCGGTCGGCCAACAATGCTTACGGAAAGTGGGATTATGTGGCTATGGGAGAATTTGGCAAAGTAACTAGGCCTAGGCTACACATTCTCTTCAATTGCAATTAAAAATCAGTTTTCAAATGTTATATCAAGATTCATTGATGCACACAAGATCATCATTCACTTAACCTTGATTTGTTTAATGTTTTTAATTGTTTAATTGTTTATTTAATTGTTTTAAGCTCGATTCGACGTTGGCAAGTGGGTGAAATATCGATTCCCATATGAAACATTAATTAATTAATTATGATGAATTAATTGGCAGTTAAGTAAATATGACAGTCGATTCATGTATTGTCATTAAGAATACGTAAGTGTGAAAAATTTCAGCTTGATCGGACATTTAGAAGTAGGTGAAACATCGATTCAAAGATTCCGTCCAGACAGACAAACAAAGCAAGCTAATATAAGCGTTGTAAAAATAAGTTAGATGGCTTGCAAATAAATATAGAAAACTGTGTTTTCTCAATAAAAACGATGCTTATAAATGTGTCCCTTTATTCTCTCGCAATATATTTCTATTACAATTTCATTTCTGTAACATTCGCTTCATAGATTTTGAAAACAAAATGATTTATTGTTTGTTTCAAATTTTCAGTTTACAAATTACTTAATTAAACGCAAGACAATTCCTGGAAGGCTATTCAAAGACTGGACATTTTTACCTTTTTATTTGCGAGCTGGAGGTTCAATCTTTGTTGGGTGTGAATTGTACAACAACAGGAACACAAATAAAGAATTGGAAGAGTGTTGTTCGATTCAACGTGCGAAGCGTCCGTCGTACGATTGCCCTGTGCCCTGTGTGAAATAGCGTCGCGTGCATCAAGCTTCCTGGGACAATAGCGCGGTAATATTGCTCATGTTTAATATAGAGGATCAGTGTGGACATATACCACGCATAATAGCCAGCCATCCCTTCAACAAAACCTTTGCTATCAAAAGAGAGGATAGAGCAAAGGAGACTGCGCCGATATTAGAATACAAAGCGAGGGAATGAACAGACAGCAAAAGGAACTGAACAAGAAGGTATATTTCTAATAACAAGACATAAAAGGTTATTCAGGTTCAAAAGTAAATACAAAAATAAACTAAACATTAAAAATATTTTTAAAAAAATTTTAATACCGAAATCTTGAAATATAAACGAACGAGTATGCTTTAATATATTATGGCAGTCGTTGATTTTTGACAAGTGGTGCGTACACTCAAATTAAGCTACAAGTGTTTTTGTTTGAACATTACAATCTCATTATATTTTACTTTTGCATATCCATATCTTCCATTTTCATTTTGATGTGTGATTATTTCATTTCAATGGATAAGGTTTCTAGCGATGCCACCGATTCCGAAAATTTGGAATCGATAAAAGAGGCTTAGGACTCGATTAGGAATCGATTCCTGTAAGCAAACACCTCATGTTGTAGGTATAGGGGCGCCCCTACTCAAGCTACATACTGAAGCCTTGTATCGACTCACCCCAGACTTAACCCGTACAAGACTAGGAATATAATACCCACCCCAAGATCCATTTACGTTTCTAATTAAGAACTAATACTTGGTAATCTAAGATGGTCTTCGAGTGGGGTGACAATATATTTAGATGGGCATGAATGATTCATATTGTGATTGGAAGTAACAACACATCATGATGTATATACACATACACATCACATTTCTTATCTTATATTATCTTACAGCTTTTGTTGTTTTATGGATCATAATGAGCTGCAAGTTTATAGATTATACTTTGATCAAAGTTGTTAATAAGTAAGTAATCAGTGCTATGACCGTCAGGATTATAAACACATTCAACGCGGCTAAGATTATAATAAATTAACAGACTTGTAAATGAATTAATAATGTTATTCTAGTTTACACGAGGCTATTGTGATTTGGATTTTGGATTAACTTAATCAGTAGTACGGGTATCACCAATATCGATTTGTAAGAGAACGTGAGTACATTCATTTAATTTGATTCCTTCTTATTAATCTCAATTACATCTGTTTTAAGAAATTATAAACAAACCTGCGTGACACACCACAGTTTTTTTTTAAGATGATTACGGAAGTTTGATGGGCTGTCATTCGAAATTTACATAGTCACACAGTAGCGATTTGTAAGAGAACCTGAGTATATTAATTTTATTTGATTCCTTCTGATTAGTCCTAATTTTATCTGTGTTAAGCATATATTAACAAACTTGCGTGACATACCACAGATTATGAGATAATTACGGAAGTTTGGCGGGCTGCCATTCGAAAATTACGTAATGGCACACATAGTAGCGATTTGTAAGAGAACCTGAGTATATTCATTTTATTTGATTCCTTCCAATTTGTCTCAAATACATCTACTTTATGCATATATAAGCATACCTGCGTGACATACTACAGATTTTGGGATAATTACGTAAGTTTCAGGGGCTGTCATTCGAAAGTTACGTAATTTCAAACAAAGTAATCACCAATATCATCATAGAAGATTCCATGTGACATTCGAACAACAAACAGAACAAACAGTCCACTTACATCCTTTCAACTATCCAAAAGGGTTAAGTGCTGTGATGTACACCCAAAAGAAACATCATCTGTAACACACTAGTTAATTGAAAGTCAATCATTTACAACAAACCAGCAACATTTTCTAAATATTATCTTAGCAGCATAAGAAACTCGCTATTTTTTTTATTTCTGTGATGTGGTCATGTATTTAGTACATTTATGCAACATTAGTATAATATTTCAATAACATGCGTAAATTTGACAACAAAGATACCATTTCATAAAATGCTCGGCATACCCAGGGCTGGAAATAAGATTTGTGTATAATGTCTCTCTTGGCTGTGAGACTGTGATACACACATTTACGATATGCTATTTATGTGGGCGTTCTCAATGCAGCTGTTACAGCCCCCCTCGCCCTTGGTTCTATAATATACATTGTAGGTAGGGCTCTGAAGTGTCTCACATGCGACCACAGTGCAACACTTGACCGACATAATAATTAACCGTAGCCGATTACGAACCTCGTTAATTGATATTTTGAGAACGTTTCAAGATGTTGAAGAAGTGATTCATACCTAAGATTTGGTTTCGTATCAGGTAAACAATGAATTTAAAGACGTTCAAGTATTATTAATAAGTTTATTTATTTAATAATTAAGAATTAATTCATTATTGAAATTACAATAGAAAGTAAAAATTGCAACATTTGGCAGTTTTTAAATGCATTTTTTAAGGCAAATTCTGCGTATGAATCACTATAGCTACTATCTATCATGGCAGTGACAAGGGAATGCGCACGATGCTCCAATATGTTTGTATCTCGCAGGGAACTTCATTCCAAATTCTATTAAACGAATGTAATATTTACTTGCACAATTTCATTATACAATTTTTAAACCCCATCTGGGCTACAAATGTCTGAACTGAAATACAAAATCGTTAGACGGAGGACAATACTTGTTTAACCTCAGTCAGTTAATTCACTTGCAATACTGATTAATTAGTAGCCTTGTATTGAGGAGCAACCAGGTGTAAGCTATGAGAACCTGGTCGCTGAGCTGTAAGAAGATAATTGGAATCGTCTTGAAGTAACATCCAGGAAGCAAAGCAAGCAGAGCTTCGAGAGCTAGAGGGATGAGAAACCTTATCCGACTCATAAGGCGGAACTAGGAATTAATTAGTAAATGTTTGAATGCAAAATAAAATAAAATAACAGTATATTTTATACTATAGGGATGGATTAAGTTATGCGTTATGCAAAGACGTGTGCAATTTATAAGATAAAAACAATATTATAATATTATTTTACTTATTTGCACTGAGACGCGTGCGGAGAGCTTTGATTGCGTTTGTACAGCCTCGTACAGTAAGCTATGGTACTATTATAGCGGTATGACACAGCACATGTCTGGCGAGACGTCATCTTCATCGGGGAGGGAGGAAAACTCCCCCCTCCTCCCCCCCCCCCCCCCCCACTTCACCATAGCACGCTTCTGTACTCAATGATTGCCCTCTATTGCCCCTTCTACTCTACAGTCGTGATGACCGGGTACAGAAAATTAAGGACTGATTATCATCATGGTCGTCTACACTGAAGATATTTATTACGATCATGCGACATCGCGTTTTCCGTTACACAGCTGATTTCTTACAATAGCTGATTGAAGCCTCAGCTATGTCCAGGACAATCCAGAATTATAATAATTTTATGGAAGTGGAGATCATTCCATTTGTTACTTGTAGTAAGCTATTTTTTGTTTTAGGGGGTTTTAGTTTAAGTTAAGTTGTATATATTATTACAAAATGGACAACATAACTGTAAATTCTCGAATTGAAAACTAGCACAAATACAGTGGCTGAATTATAGTTGGGAATACATTTGGGGTAGTACCCCGAAGTAAATTCGATTTTGATTAATCAAGTTGGTATGACGTCTACTCTGGTAGTTAACGGGAGAAATTTGCCATTAGAATTAGTTCTCTGGTGTAGAAGAGACATAATATCGAAGTCACCTGATGAAATTACACCTTAATAATATCTGTCACTCTATTCGAGTAGCTGTCCCACTTAAAGAGCCACTGCGGGCCAGCCGGTGCCCAAAGGGGACCAATCGGTACATCCGTCCCTAGCGAAACGAGAACTAGACCGAAGAGTGAGGGAATTAGGGGGGGGGGAGAAGTTCACCCCACCCTTCCCTCAACTACGTAGCAGCTGATAGTTTTTATAAAGAAAGCCCACGTGGTGGTAGTTTTTTTTGCCTGCTAACCTACTGTAATAATGTTTGGGACAAGGGTTATTTTTCAAATTGTCGTCTATATGTAAAATCAGTCACAAAATAACTAGTTGTGGAAAAAATATTTTGCCCTTGGCGAAAAGGCCACCGGTAATATGCCGGTAAAAACCGGTAAAATTGCCACAGATTCCGCTTGTTCACACCTAAACCCCCCCCCCCCTAATTATTTTTGATTACGCCACTGTCCGAGTCCGATACCCAAGTATGTGATAGAATCCTTTTCAGCAGAAAACGAATTAATTACTGTAAATGTGAAATGAAGCCATCATGTACTTTTGCTTCAGTGCTGTGATCGTAAAATGATTTAATTAGTAGTTCACTACGTCGATCGTACACGGGATTAGAAATTATCGTTTATTGACAGTAATTGCTAAGATTGTAAGAGATGTGTTGTTAAAGTAAAGCTATTAAATCGCACTCTTCAAAATATATGAAAACATTATATTTATCCAGTGAATGAGCTTAGCTCTTTCAATACGAATATCTATTTTTCAATGCATGCTGCATTCTTTATACTGCAGATAAAATGTGTCTCTTGAAAATGGGCAGAGCGAATAATTCAATTGAGTTCAGGGTAACTTGCAATGCTTTTGTTATCGCCTGGGCGAAAGTCTTTCACACAGACACATTTATTCAACTCCATAAAGCAGTATTTACTTTAAAAAAGCCGTGATGGCAGCGTAACGGATTATTTTGAGTAATACCCAAGCATTTACTTTTCTAAGTATTGATACAAAAAATGTCGTCAAAATCCGCTTAAGCATTTTGGGCGTCGGTAGTCTTTACAAACTGAAAAAAAAACAAAGGAAGTGCCATTAATTGAGTTGGTTGGATGCTGAAAGGCTATTGTGTAGAAGACGTGTTTAATTAATGGCATTAGCCTATGAAAAAATAATCAATTCTACTCTTCCGTTCCCTGTTTGAACTTAGTGCGGAGATTCCCAGCTAGCTAACTATGCGACATTAAGGCATCGTTTAGCTTTTGAGACTTTTCCTTCCTGATTCCGAACACAAATTCAATTTCAAAAATCTTAGATCAGAGCTTACAAAGAGCTGCTGCCCCGTCCCCAACGAGTCGTACGCCCCCCCCCCCCCCCCCCCACCGCCCCCTGTGGCAGCTGCGACAACGAAAAAATTGGCTACAAATATTTAATAGCATGCGAAATAGGTTCTCTGGGCGTATCTCGCGAGGAACGATCTACGACGCCTTAACGCTAAAAATAGTTGGGTCGCCTCGCGTCAACAATTATCCCACCTCGGCATAATTTAATTTTGAACGTATTGATTAAGAAAATGATTCCTTCTGCCGTCCAGGTAATATTAGCATATATAAAGGGTATGGGTATCGTATCGTGTGCCGGTCGGCCGGCGTGTACCAGTTAGTTACGCAACTAACTATAAACGTTCGGTTTAATTAACTTTTCAAATAATAAAATGATGATCATGAAACGTGTGTGCATGTAGCCATGTATGCATGCAGTGACCCCCCGACCTGGGTTTGATCGCTTCATCAGAGTGACACCTTTACCCTACGATTACTGTCACCTCCTCGGATATTAGTCCCTAGGCCCTCCTAGGCCACCCACGCTCTTCCGTCCAGGTGGTCTAAAACAATGCCTCCTAATGAAAGACGACGAAGACGGAGGCTTCTGGGCAAATGACCCCTCGTAGTCGCCAGCCAAGCACCATGCAAATCTTGGCCAACAGCTGCTCCGCGGTTTCACGATGTTTATCACAAAGAGGTGGTCGTGATACGGCGATCAAAGGTACCGCCGCCATTAATGCACACCCTGGTGTATGGCCGCGGGGGATGGAGGGGAAATCTATCCCCTCCCCTCCGTCCATGCGATGCGGCACGGCCAAGGATTTCATCATTTCGATGGCGATATTCAAGTCAGACTCAACTCACTTTCTCAGGAAAGTGGACCGAATTAAGACAACTTTGTGGCTGGCTTGTGCTGTATATAAGTAAAGTTTCTTAGAATCAACTGAATCACATTTTGAACCAAATTACATAGATTAAAAGTGCATCTGCCCGGGACAAAACGGTTTAATTTTCTTTCATCTTTTATTAACGGTAATTTATCCGACTGAAATGAGTTAATAACCTAGCGCTGTGTGGGTTGGTGGCGGGCATCGCAACTATACGCCGCACCCGCAACTGCCATCGTACCGCGTGGAGAAGCACAAGGCAGAAATCACTTGAATTTTTATTACCGGGCGTAAATTAGAGTTTAATTGACTCTCTGATTGTAATTGCCAGTTGAATTGCAGGGTGGCGCCTTATTACAAGGGGTCCTACAACAAAGATAAACGACAAATGGACATTTTGTATTTCACGTGTTTGTGTGACCGCTTGTCACTTCTGCAACGACCACAGCCGCAGGGTACAGCTATACTACCCAGTCTACGCACACTGTTGTGATAGAACAGGACATTTTGTGCTTCCCGGTTTCGTTATTTACCGGTTATTTATTGAGTAACGATTTATAATGTCTAATTTATGACTATATGTTCTCCTTACTGTGACAAGCCTGTACGCAGGTAGTTTTTAATAAAAATAACCGTTTTAAACAATATTTCATGTTTGTCGTTTAAATTATTTTAGAATACTAATTTTTAAATGTTGGCAATTGAAAAATCAAGGATTTCTTTGACAGTTTGTAGACCTAGCAGTTAATTTAAGAATTTTGATAGGAAAAAGCAAATTAAAAAAGTGTTTAATTTATTTTGTGGTATTGGGAATAATTGAGTTAAATGAATGCTTATAGGGAGTCCCCACTCCATAGACCCCCCCCCCCAAACCCCCTCAAACCCGATTTACTTCAGAACTGAACATGGCATAATAAAAATAAACAACGTTATTGATAATATCGAGATCTGCTGCTGTTTTTACCATTCAAGTTATTTCCGCGCGTGCTGCTCAGAAGACCCGTTCACTTCCAATCATCTGAACATTACGGGTGATTAATTGATTATTGGGTTAGCCAACGAATGAGTTCCTAAACGACTTGATCAATTCGATTATAATTCAATAATCCAATTGAATGCATTTTGAAATTTTGAACAGATAATTCGATCAAATGAGCCGGATGGAAGTTGGAAGGAAGGTTTCTGCTGGCATCTGAAAACAGTCACGCAGGGGCTTCGCCCGACGTTTGGGCTTTCGTGTTTCATGTGATCCACCATTCGTTGCAAACATACGAGAGTTATGTTTTGCGTCCTCCAAGTGTTTAACAGAAAAACAGACGATTTGAATAATTTTATAATTCAGGAATACAAACTCATTTAAAAAGTTTTAACAACCACTTATTCGTCGATTTAATGTCTATATTAATTTATTTCACATGTTGCATACAGTTTCACATCAATACACTCTGCACCAACACTGAATGGCAGATGAGCAAATTACATGAATTAAATTGCTATATATCACAATGAACTGTGCATATTCTATATATTTTTTGTAGAAATTGTAATTACCCTTAATTAACAAAATACAACAAACAAACAAAATCAATCAATTTAAAATCCACGAATTAAATAAATAATACATCCATTCCATCTCGTTTAACACAAAAAGCCAAACGCAAACAATATAGAAGGTGAATTCTGATTGTTTGAAGCGAATTTTAGTTTGCTGTTGATACCACAATGAGTATTGACTGGGTTCAATCCAGTTCAACAAGTGAAAATGTAGGGATTACGCAAAGAATATATTATTTTAGTGTTGGTTCCCCTACCCCTAAATCGCTGCTAGGTCGTCTAGGTTGATTTCCTTGCGATGAAAACAGGATAGAAGTCTTCAGAGAATTAATTAGAAATGAATGGCCTCAGTACTCAAAAACAGGCGGTATTTGCAAGCGGAGATCCAACGATGGTTTTAATTAATCCAGCTTAATTTCTTTTTTAAAGCCAGAATGAATCTTGGATCATGAAAAACACAAAACATAAAACGATAAAGAAACGGACCTGGATCTCATGCTAACAATCTATATGATGTGTCCCCTTCCTGGATCGTTAACGCTAGCCTATTCATGTGACGTCAAATAATATATCCTCAAAATAACTACCTAAAGATGTGTGCACACACTAACAAATAAAATGCTCAAAATATTTACTGAAAATTTAGTTTTTTTATGAGGCAGATCATTTCAGTTAAACTTACACGTGCTTACACGGTGCAAATAAAATGAGACGAAATGAGATAGCAATGGCAATGGGGCCACAAATGTTAGTCTTTTGGGATTATAATGTTCCCTTCCAGACGATCTATGGGTATACGTACCCGGTCCGGTTACTGCTATATACGTTCTTGCTCCAAGAATAACTTTAATCCAGCAATATATTATCTAAACCTTGATGTAGACAGGTAATTTTGAGCCATCAACAACTTGTCCCGTTGACAATGTTTACTTCAAAATACTTGGGTGGGTGGAGTTGGCATAATATAATATAATATAATATAATATAATATAATATAATATAATATAATATAATATAATATAATATAATATTATATAATATAATATAATATAATATAATATAATATAATATAATATAATATAATATAATATAATATAATATAATATAATATAATATAATATAATATAATATAATATAATATAATATAATATAATATAATATAATATAATATAATATAATATAATATAATATAATATAATATAATATAATATAATATAATATAATATAATATAATATAATATAATATAATATAATATAATATAATATAATATAATATAATATAATATAATATATCATTTTTTTTGTAATGTCTGGTGTAGGACTGTAGGGTGACATTTGTTCCTCTCCTCAGGAGACTAGTCCTCTAAACTATATTAGGGTACCTGGCCTGTTGGTGCCTAGGGCGGTTTGTAGGACTCAATCCCAACAACAACATTGGTCATATGACGGAGGACCTCATGTGCTAGAATCTCGCGTGCTACCTCTATCCTAATACAAACCCACCGAATATCGCTACTTAGAACTCATAAATAATTGAACCCTAATAGAGGTTTTGGTAATGCTACTGTTCTGACACACATTTTTACCAACCTAATCTTTATTGATGTTTTGAATTACCGTTTTTTTTTTAAGATATATTTCCTTTCAAGAAATTGATCTAATAGTTTAAGATTTATTTCATAATAGCCTACCTTGAAAATTATTCGTAGTTGCAGCACCCCTAAATTTGCATCAAATTTACCATAAAAATGCAATGTTTCCAATGACGCAACTACCCTATCATCACGCCACCTCTATTCACCCTGAACTATTATATTTCAATGCAGAGACTCCCACCGTCTTGTTCCTTGTTGCTACCGCTTTTAATCTTAGATATTCTATCAGACTGGAAATAGAAACCCAATTAATTATCAGTTTTCCTCAGTTGGTACACATATTATGATATTACTTTGTGACGAAACAATAACTAAACCGAATTGCTATTTCGTTTTCATACAAATCACTCTTTTACCTAGGTAATTGAGTAATGGTTAGCATAATTGTCACCGAAATATAATTCTAATTTGGACATGCTGTATTTTGCATCTTTTATTTCTGAACTTAAAAATCATTAATTCGCAAATATTTCTTCGTGGTTTCTAGTAGAGTTGTTTATATGTAAGCGTACCGAAGATCTGATGCAATGCGGTAATGTTTATAGATCCTGTTTCATGCTATCGTAGGTTACATAATAACGATCCGGATCTAGGTAGGTAGGTAGGTAGGACAATAATATGTTCTTCTTTGATGCAGAATGCCAAAAGATGTCTTCGTCACCGATCGTATAGGTCTGATCCGTCCAACTTAGAGTGACAATGTAATTACAACACTGACCTGGTGGGCGTTGATGGGTTGCTACACTGCGGTGCAGGGTGGCAGTCAAGGTTATATTCCAATGTTTTTCCCCAACATCTGCCATTATTATGACTTTGAGCATCTCCCTTCATTTCGTTCATATTATCTTTCGATATTATTATTATTATCAAACATTTTTATTCCAGACCTAAAGGTTCATAAACAAACAGAATGAAAGACAAAACACAAAAACAACATCCAAACAATAGAACAAACAAATGTTTAATATTTCAAGACTTGAATATAAAAGGTAGAAAGGTATAGGAGTCCTGATCTTTCCACAAAAAACGGAATTTTCGTCAAAATTACGAATAATTAAATACCAGAGCCTGATTTACTCAAGACTTTAGAGGAGTTCAGCAACCCTTTCTCTGTATCACGAAATAATTTTCAGACGATTACGTGTAACAATTTATCAGTATTAATTTTTTATTCGCCAAATGCTACGTTTCTCTCCTAAAAAAAAGTTTTTCAACGGTGAATGAAAAAATTCATACACGAAAAGTATTACAGATAATTACTTGAAAATTATTTCATGGCACAAAGAGATGTGAGCTTCAGTGAAGTAAAAAGGCAACCGATCAAATTTTAATGTTGCTCGAGTTAATTTGTGTTAAACACGCAATATTGGCGCTACGCTCTTGCAAACAAAAACTGGTAGGTTATTAAAGTCTAATTTTAAATTTCATTCAGCATAAAATAACGCTTTATTCCTTCCGCGCTCATAAAAATATAAGTTGAGGTTGTTTGCTTAGTAGTGGATACACATGCTTCAAATTGAGTTGATGGGCATTGTTGCTACTCGGTTCGCTGCCCTGAAACTACCCCAGTCCAGAACTCAGGGTCTGGCCCGGTTTCACAAGAGGTCCTAGTATCTGTCTGATCTTAAATCTCTAAGACTGGCCTAACTTTTAACCTCTTGTGAAAACAGTCACAGGTCACATGAAGAAGTTACTAATTCTGGTAGGAACAAAGACGCGATTAATGAATATTCAAATAATTTGTTTTACAAATCTATTCTCAGATATTGGCCTGGATTCACAAGAGGCTCAAAGTGAGGCCGGTCTTATAGTTGAGATCAAAAAAAGGGCTTAGGACCTCTTGTGAATCCGTACCCAGAAGAATGCCAGTTCGATCTTCATCGGCGGCAATTCTTGAGAAACCTCTTCAAGTTCGCTTCACTCAGTCTAAATACAATGTTGGCAATGCATTCATGCACCTTGGGCGTTCTTTTCCGCAACTATTAACATACCCAGTTGTTAATTTTCTTAAGAATGTATCATTAAACCCTGGAGCAAGTTTCCCACAAAAAGTGTTCCTAGCTTTGATTCAGGTTTACTGCAGCACTTGTTGAAGGAAGAAGGGTCAGTAATTGAGTCGGCCTTTGTTTTCTGTTCCTATTATTACCGTGTCGCCCGACGCCCGCCATTGCTGAAGATGTAATTATTACGATATTAACACCGTCGGGTTGAATAGCGATCGCAGACAGCCATATTTCCACCGCGCGCAACACAGCTGCAATCCACTTCTAGCTTGGCTTGGCAGCAACACAAGCTAACACACTTGAGACTTGTGCACCTTTATCGCAAGATTACAGACTTCTGTTGAGTGGGTATCTTTCTCTTTCATTTTCAGTTGCAAGGTGCACATTTTGAAATTGTTGATTGCACCTTATTATGTCGTGCATTTTAATACCTTTGGCATGATTGTCCAGTGGTATATAATGAAGCATAATATCCTACGCCTATGACACCAATCATGTGGCATTCAGCAATGAGTAACGCCAACTACCCCCTTTCTTTAATACTGCCTCAGCGCAAATGTGACTTATTTTATATTCTATATAAAAATAAAAAAATAATAATCAATAAATTGTATAGGTTCCTGACCAGTAACGTTTCCCCTGCGACGGACGGACTCTAGCACGAAGGTTGCGTTGCCAGCGGAAGTGGCTCATTCGGAAAACATGGCGTCCTCAAGTTCTCTTGCCGTCTATTGGATGTGGATTAGGTTTGCAAACACTTGGGGAAAACGCTTTACGCTTTGCGCACACACGTTAAAATGGCAGCGTTGCTGATAAGTATTTTGTGTGTGAAATCAAGCCTGACAGTAAAACATAATGAATTGACATATCTATAACTTGAATTAAAATATTCAATGGTCTATATCTATACTGTCACTAAAGTACCATGTGATTTTTTTTTTATGAAATATATATTTCTTACATTGCAACCAATTACTTGACAGGTGTGTTCTTCATTAAAAAAAGTAATAATGAATGCCCATCGTGTTGGCTAATTTTTTTGGAGTGCACTTAAATAAAGAAGGATTTAATTTGATAGAACAAAGTATTTTCATTGTGCTGCTCTAGAAGGCATAGAATAACTTACATCAAAATTATTTTTGATGGAAAACCCCCTGGGTCCCCCTGTAGGTTAGCTGTTTGTCCTCAGAACTCTACTCAACAACTCAATAGCCCCCCTTTCCTAAAAAAAAAAAAAAAAAAAAAATTGAAAGTAATCCCAGTGAACTCTATGATTCCATCTCAAAGTGCGATACAATGCCGCTTGATCAATTACCTTCTGTTGTAGGCAACGTCATTGGCTTCGTCGCCGTATCAGCTTGTCGACGATATTGGAGTCTACGAACATTATTGACTTAATTGTTCGTGTCAACGATATTAGTTTTGACTACATCGTTCTCGTTGTCTAGCTAGATAAACAGTTGTTGACGACGGCAATGTTCTGTTTGCTGTGGTCCACGGTATCTTTTGATCGACTATACTTTTGTATGTCGTTAATTTGACACCATGCGTATAATAAAATTGGTATAATAATGTGTGTACTTGTGTTAGCGCTAGCTGGACTGAGGTAACCGCGAGTTATCCGGAAGGTCGCAGGTTCGACCGACCAACCAACGGGGGGGGGGGGGGGGGGGAGGGGGGGCGGTTTACGTCATCTCATATTTATGCAACGAGTCTAATTGAAACGATTATCGGATGATTAATGAGTGATGATGATGTGGGGGGAGGAGGGTGTACCGTTACCTGCTGCCCCGAAAGTAGGCCCATGCAAACACTGGTGTTACCACCCATACATATTCCCGGTTCAAGCTGGGGGGTTTTCACTTAAGGACGGACGAAAACCTCAGAAAACTTCAGTTAGACGCTGGTGGTTGGAATCAAACCCGATATATTCCGAATTAGTGTGTCGTGTGCTACCATTGGCCACCTACCCGGTGCTGCGTGTGCGTGTGCGTGTGAATACTAACTAACTAACTAACTAACTAACTAACTAACTAACTAACTCACTTACTAACTAACTAACTAACTAACTAAACTAACTAGCTAACTAACTAACTAACTAACTAACTAACTAACTAACTAACTAACTAAACTAACTAGCTAACTAACTAACTAACTAACTAACTAACTAACTAACTAACTTACTAACTAACTAAACTAACTAGCTAACTAACTAACTAACTAACTAACTAACTAACTAACTAACTAACTAACTAACTAACTAAACTAACTAGCTAACTAACTAACTAACTAACTAACTAACTAACTAACTAACTAACTAACTAACTAACTAACTAACTAACTAACTAACTAACTAACTAACTAACTAACTAACTAACTAACTAACTACGACTTACTGCTGGCAACAAATGGATCGGGACGTCTGAAATCCTCTAAAACCACCGGCTCGAAGTATGCAGGCCAACATTTCAAACAATGTTCTTATCACACCTACACAAGGATATGCTGTGGGGTATCCATGACGACAGAGGGGAACTGACGGTCAGAAAGGGGGAGAGGGGGTAAACTGCATGCGCTCTTAGAAAGTCTGGGATTTAAGAAGACGAAGCCAGTAAACCTTCTATGCAGGCGACCTTTATACCTCACTGTAGCCACAATGGAGGGTTACGCAACAAGAGAATTTTATTTCAGCTTTAAAATGTTTTTGTGGATTCCACCTATGGATTTAATATTTTGTTTTTGCCTTGTTAGTCGTAATTCCTTTTTGTTTTTATTTTTTTACATATGGTTAGTCTAGGTCAAATTTGGTCGGACATGGGAATTGAAAACGGAGGACAATTTAATAGTTTTCTAGACATTTCTAGAATAGCAAATAATAAAACTTGTATATATGAAAACATCGAAACGTGCAGAGAAGAATAATATACTTTCATAGCAGAGGAGAATGTTGTTTGATCCCTGTGTATTGTTAGTTAATATTCAAATGACATATTTTTTATTAAAGGTATGTCCTATTCAGTTATAAAATTGAATTACGAAGAGTGACAATAAATCGAGTTTAGCGATACAACGAAAAACAATACTGAAATGAAATAGCAATTACGGCTACAGGACAACTTACACAAAACCATTATAAAAAGAGAGAACAACAAAATGAATACATATAATTAAGTAGAGGCATGAGGAAGAAATCAAACAATAAATTGACGTAACAGAAATACGCGATAATTGTGAAAGGAAGGAAGAAAAATAAGTTTCATTGAAGAACCAAGGAAGTGAAGAAATAAAAATAAAAACAATTTTATAAGTAAGGTAAGAAAGGTAGGGTTTTAATTGGGGGGGGGGGGGGGGGGTATATTCTTAATTTGTTTTGTGTAACTGTACGGCATGTTTACGAGCATACGTGCCCAGAATGCACTTGCTGAATTTGTCGTTTGTTGTTTGGTCCACCTAACATCGGTTCCTTCCTTTCATCAGTCAACTTGAAAATCTTGAATACTACTTCGAAATGAACGTACTGAATTTCCTTGCTTTTTTCAGCTACAAACTATTTCTTTAATGATCGAGAAAGGTTACTCTCCCCCCCCCCCCCCCCGACTATGCTCGCACTTCAACCACCGCTATTTTACCAGTGCTAGAAAAGCAACCGAAACATCATTTAATGCGTTCTCTAAATGGTAAAAAAAAAAAACTAAGAAAATTAAAGAAAAGCCAAACTGATAAAATGACGGGATGTAAGGCATACCGTATACTTCTTCAATGAGGGATGATACAAAAATACAAAATACGGGAAATACCGTCTTTGGAAGTGTTATATTATCTTTCGCTCTTCATGTAATGCTATTTTTGATTTCTTCCACTGTATAAATTAGCACTCCATATCAAATAAAACACTTCAGGGTATTTGGCAGAACAGAATTCAAACTAAGATGCATTGGTATATCATATTTCTATTGTACCATTTGTTTGTGTGAAGAGCGGCCGTAGTGGTTGGGGGCGGGGGAGGGGGGGAGCTATAGACGTACGTTCCAGTTGTGAGCAGAAGTAGGGAAATAATTGGCATATTAAGTTTCAATTTTCCATGGTGTAGTAGTAGTTAATCCGAGGCCGACAAATGAGGTTTCGATGTTGGTCGACATTCTGTTGGTACTAACATGCATTATTAATCACTAGATTTTACCACGCTAACATCCATGGCTGATGGTTGGCGTCCCTTCATTTCCACCGTGTTGCAACGCCAGCAACGGACAGCTTTAGTAACTTACTCTTTCCTACTTCAGAATTAGTTTCAAAGATAAATTAAAATTTTTTAAAATTGTACATACCATGTAAGTAAACCATATTTAATTTTTACGACAAGATAACTAGAGTTGAAATTGTTTTTTATGCGAATAAAAATGTAATTTAATAAACAATAACAAATACTTTTAAGGTATTGGTATAGTTAATACAAAAAGTGGGAAGCGAGACAAGAAGTTACTGTAACATAACGCGTTATTCTGGTCACGCCAGCTCCTGCCTCACTTTCCTCATATTTGTTTAATCTCGTACATCTGAAACAAAGCTCTCCCCGCCACATTGAAAACCAGCGCACACAGTCTCGATATAAACCTGGATTCCGTGGTATGAGTACATAATACAGGTGCAGCTTAAATGAAGGGGGAAGCCCTTTTGCCTTCTACCCTTCAAAACCAGAACCTTATTTGTGTATACACAGTCAAAATCCCCCCCCCCCCCCCCCCCCCTCCCTCTCAATATTGCGTGACAACGTGTTGATATCAATCAATGGGTTCGAATCGAATCTGAGATGAGGCTAACTAATAAGAGGGTGGTCTCTATGTTATCTCCAAACTAGCCACAATATTATGATGAAGAAAGCAACCGTTTGGATTCATGAGGAAAGTCCGCTCCACGAAATAACCGTCTTTCAATCGTCATATCTCAATAATGCTACACAACGTCGAAAAAGATAAGACTACTCAATTTGGATTCGAAAGAACGTAACTGCAAAAAGCATGTTATAAATGGTTTGGTTGTTATTTTAAATTTACGTATAACTAAAGTTAAATATGAAGTGCCAACCCTGATAGTTAAAATATTACTAACAATTTTTCACGTAGTATTTGTAGTCATAACAAACCAAAATTTAACGTGATTGTCACTTTTTCGTTGTGCTACAGCATTATTGAGATGCTGTATTATATTTACAAAAAAAAATTGACCACGGGATTAATTTCTACTCTCTTTATACAAGATCACTACATCCTCAGTATCATTGTGGTAGAATAGATATCTCCAGTTTTGGATCGAGGAAGTGATAGCCCATGAGAAAGGCTTTACCGTAGAGCCTGATAAAGAGGGAAGACTGTATTTTGAAGCAATCCAGTCAGTTACAGGATATATTCTGCTTCCTATGCCGCGCGTGCTATATTTCGCCCGCATTATTTACTAACAACGAAGGGCATATCTCGTGGGACCGTCCTCAAACAGTTAACAGAAGAGTAATGGTAAACGGAAAGTTGTAAGATCTGAGGGTTTGAGGTTTATGTCTGTATAGTGTATAGGCCTACTCTTGAATTGTTGATTTAACTCTTCACGGCCCTCGACAGAATATGTCTTCAGAAGGTGAAAAATGTAAAGAGTGAAGCATTTTATTTTTATAGAAACACTTTTTGGAAGTATATGATGCAGTAATCGTCGTATTCACATAAAGTTTTCGTATCTCGATCTTCTTTTATTGCTTTGAATATTGTTGAAGAGGTGGTTGTGGTTATTTAAATGTTTGTAACGATGTATTTGCAATAGCAACCTATGTTTTTTTCTAGCAAACAGATCATTTAAAAAACTAATACAAAACTTCATCAGGAGATTCGTTTCTTAGTCTTCTATTTTTTAAAACAATAACAACACGGTTTTTTAAAGGTTTTCGTAAAATCTGTATTTTTAATTTTATTTATTCACCATGCTTACTGCAGAGAACCCAGGTTGAATGGCTATTATTTAAGTTTAAGATCCTGAATGTTAAATATCAAGAGACGTATATTATAAAGAACAAACGTCACAGTTATAACCGAACACAACGATGAGCTAGGGAAATTTCAAATTTGAGGTTGGTAATGTTTTACTTAAACTGAGGGTATAAATGTTTTTCTTCCTCGAGGGATGTAAATGTAAATTTCATAAACTCTTTTTAATCTCTATTCGTAACTTTTGTAGTTTTTATAACTGTGCACATGTTTTAGGTTTTTGTTCCATCCTGTATCCACGTAGGCGATGGGGCTGGCGACGATAGCTCAACTAAAAACTTAGGCTACATATCTAGCGAGCGAAAATTTAAGTGAGCGAATGTTCTAGTAAGCGAAAACGCACCCGATCATTCGCTCACTAGAGTTTTCGCGCACTAGAGCCTTCGCGCAGTAGAACATTCGTGCACTTAATTCTTCTCTCAGTAGAGTTTTCGCGCAGTAGAGCATTCGCTCTCTAGACCATTAGCGGACTAGAGTTTTCGCGCACTAGAGAATTCGCGCACTAGAGCATTCGCGCACTAGACCATTCGCTTACTAGACTATTCGCGCAGTAGAGCATTCGTGCACTTAACTATTCGCTCAGAAGAGTTTTCGCGCAATAGAGCATTCGCTCACTGGACCATTAGCGGACTAGAGTTTTTGCCCACTAGAGAATTCGCGGACTAGAGCATTCGCGTACTAGACCATTCGCTCATGAGACTTTTCGCGCAGTAGAGCATTCGCGCGCTTAACTATTCGCTCAGTAGCGTTTTCGCGCAGTAGAGCATTCGCTCACTAGACCATTAGCGGACTAGAGTTTTCGCGCACTAGAGAATTCGCGGACTAGAGCATTCGCGCACTAGACCATTCGCTTACTACACTATTCGCGCAGTAGAGCATTCGCGCGCTTAAGTATTCGCTCAGAAGAGTTTTCGCGCAGTAAAGCATTCGCTCACTAGACCATTATTGGACTAGAGTTTTCGCGCACTAAAGAATTCGCGGACTAGAGCATTCGCGTACTAGACCATTCGCTCACTAGACTATTCGCACAGTAGAGCATTCGCGCGATTAACTATTCGCTCAGTAGCGTTTTCGCGCAGTAGAGCATTCGCTCACTAGACCATTAGCGGACTAGATTTTTTGCTGACTAGAGTTTTCGCTCACTAGAACATTCGCTCAGTAGAGAGTCCCACGTCCGGTCATAAATTCCTAAACAGGCTTTATTACTGGACTTGAAAACATTGAGCCTTTCCTTCAAGATTGAGTAAACGCCTCCTATTCAGGCAACCGAACTAACTCCAAAGAAACGCGGTGTACTGTACAACAGGAGTATTCTTGCCCAGTGTCGTAGCAAGGAATATATAACGGTTAAGTGGCGCGCGGGGGGGTTAACAAAGCCACCGGTCGAGAATAGCGAAGACTGGAACACAAGTCATCCCTCGAAGGGCTGATCATAAATATCTCTCCCTCAAGTAAGACGACATCAGTAAATGAAACTGCAATTTTGTTCATTGCATAATAGAAAATCTTGAATATTCTTGTTGAGCTGATTGTAAAACATTTTGACTTTTGTTCTGGCTATACTTGAAATGAAATCACCACAAAGAATATTTAATTAACATTTACCAATGAGATCGCATTAGTTACAATATGGTGTATTTTATCAGCCCATCACAAATACTACGTTTAACAGAACAACTGCGTAAAATGAGAGTAAGGTTATTCACATCACAATAATTATATTTAAAAATGTGTAATGGACTGATGTTGGTACCGGTATACAAGTTTTCGTTCCCCCCCCCCCCCCCCCACACTGTCCAACATGTTTACAAACACGATGTTCACAAGCCTCCTTGTCCAAATGCTTGAACGTGTGTGAGGTTGGGGGGGGGGGGGGAGCTTTACTCACGTCTTTTGTAAAGCAAAACTCCCTGAATGTTCCCAATATTATGGAAACTCCATGTATTATAAATTATATTATTGTCATCCTCGAATAAAAACACTTTATTTGCGGCTTCTAAATCACCATTGTTGTTTTTAGCTTGAAAGAATTTTGTTTATAAATACTCATACTATTCACAATGGAGGAGTGTGAGAAATTATTATATGATTAAAATATATAATATAACCCGTGCCTTACGGGGGATTCTGACTAGCGTCATCCAGACTTCCCATTGGTTGTTGCCATGGTGAAAACGAGTTCCAACTTAATATTTTCATAATTACTGGGTATTCGCAACAAAATACTGGTCACATAAGACACATATTGCCAATCAGAAGCAATCTTGTAGGTTTATATTTTGTCATTTGTCAAAGTAACTAATGCAAATATACCAGAAGTAATATTATGATACCAATTTTACAGCTTACAACTGACGCTTATTATATTACTCATTACAGAAAAACAACAATAGATAATGCTTTCAACACATGAAACATTATTTTTCATCACATATTGGTATTGGCACAGTTTCCTCTTAAATACTTTGGTCAAAGCCGGGTTAGTCAAATCACGTCAGTCATCAACGTATGTTAGCCACACATTGAAAATAAATAATAACAACAAAAATACAAATAATAATAATTAATAACTACGATTAGGTTTGTGTGTCCTCTTTCTGTTTGAAGTTCTAGAGTTTCCAATTGAAGACGAATAATTGTCTGTTTATCGGATTCCAATGAGCCGAAGATCTGTGAATAACAAGAATACATATTATATTTTGGGTTTTATATTATTGTCAAACTAATGTAAAATTCCCATTGTTGTAGCGGGTTACTGTGATTCTTAACACACTAACTAATGCTGCTGACTACCAAATGTAAGGAATTGTAAAACTAAAACTGAACATTCGCGGCCAATACTCTCCGTCGTAATAATTATTGATACACAATATTCATTTGTTATAAACTGAACCTCTTCTTACTTGAGGGTAGTACGGAACATCATGAAAAATTACATTTGGGCCTTCCACTTGACGCGTCGTTTGGCGGCTGATTTTGTGTAATTCCCTTGAATAGAAAGAAAGCCATTTAGCTGGACAATTGATTGCAGCAATAGTTGTGATGTACACAAAGACGGGTAAATTTATGAGTTTATGACAGTGAATTGGCATCTTGTAATAATGGCTGTTACAGCCTGACCCTCGTAACAAACAAAAAAATCTCTAGGAGCTATTTAAACCTTTTGTCATACGCACAGGTGCAACACATCCTTGATCCCAGCAAGGGCGTCGCGAGGGTAGGTGGGGGAGGAGGGCGCCCCCCCCCCCCCCAAAAGTCAAGAATATCTCGAAATAACACCGGTGACTGGAGCTATATTTGTGTAATTTTAACATTCTTTTTATATTCTAGGGGAGCATATTCAGTAATAATCCAACAGTCGATTTCTAGATATGTCTATACAATTCACATATGTTTTGATAATTCCTATTTGGAATTTGACGTTGATCTATTATGATTGGCCTATTGCTACAGGTGTATATGGAAACGATTACTTTGAGGCCGTCATAACAACTAAACACATTATAAATTGTATAAAATATCATGTCATCCGCTGAAGATCAGTTCTTGTAAGTTTGTAACCGAAACGGAGAGACTATATCAATATCAATTTATATATTTGATAGTAATTGTTTTGTTTCAATGCTGCACAAATTCTCTGCGGGGCTAATTATGCGAGGATTACGAACCCCTCATGCCCCCAGGATCCCCATTGCACCGGAATGGATAATGTTGTTTCGTCTTGCCCCCCCCCCCCTTCCAATGCAAAATATCCTGGCGACGCCTATGGGTCCCAGACATGTACAATGGGATAGTCTCTCAACAAAACCAGTAATACGCTGGCAACTACAATCTACTAATTGAATATAATGTTATATATATGTAATATATAATGCAATTTGTCTACTTACGTGGATTTCATGATCTCGTCGTCTATTTTTCGCTTGATACGTCTTTGATGTCGTTTTCCTCGTACATCGAAATCACTGAATGTCACTATACTTGGAGCATTTTATATTATGGGACACTTCGTGGCTAGCTTCTCTGGCGTGTTTGGGCTAGTAATAAATGCTCAGAGCCAATTCTAGTATGTTTTAAATTGAGCTTGTTTTTACGTTTACACACTTGAATCCATGCTGCAGTTTTCTCTTTATATTTTGGGAACGATACAAAACTAACTTTCAGTTGTGCATGTTCAATAACACTGCGAGAGTTTTTAGTGCAGAAGTAAATAGCACAAATCACTATTACTAATATCACAGATGCTCAGAAAAATAAAATATCCATTACACATTCAGCTAATAAACAAATTATAAACCAATATGGTTACTGTATGCATCGGAGTAGCAATGTTTGTTATTATTCGCACCTAAGAGAACCAACGCCATTTGCAGATATAATTAACGATAAGTTACTTTTTTCTACGTAAACATACATACATACATACATACATACATACATACACACATACATATATACATACATACATACATACATACATACATAAATACATACATACATACATACATACATACATACATACATACATACATACATACATACATACATGCATATTGCATACATAATACACATACATACATAAATACATACATACACACAAACACAAACAAAAACTACATCACAGTATTGTTTAATTGTTTAATTGTTTATTATACCTAGTTCATGTGAAGTGTACTAAAATAAATGTAAAATGTGTTGTGTTAATGTAATATTTACTAAATTTGCACTAGTGGATGTAATTATCTGTTGCAAATAAAGACTTAATAATAATAATAATAATAATAATAATAATTTTGATATCAACAGAAAGCTCCTTATACCTGTTTATTTGGTCTTGCCATATTGTCTCTGATTGTGGCAGAGGGGGACACCAACATCAATTAAAATTGTTTCTTCGTATCTATAATCATGATACTTGGAATATTGTGATGTATATGGTTTGGTCTGTTATAACTGCACGGTCGCAATGTAGTTTGTAATCTGTCGGTAAACTTTACGAAGTATTAATTATTCTTATTGTTATTATTATTAATTATTATTATTATTCTTATTGTTGTTGTTGTTGTTGTTGTTGTTGTTGTTGTTGTTGTTGTTGTTGTTGTTGTTGTTGTTGTTGTTGTTGTTGTTGTTGTTGTTGTTGTTGTTGTTGTTGTTGTTGTTGTTGTTGTTGTTGTTGATGCTGTTAATTTTTATTTTATTTTTAGAAATTTGTTGCTAACCCCTAACTCTATGGGATCCTTCCAAATAAAATACTATTGCATAGCTAGCGAAAAAAGTAAAAAGGTTTTGTAATCGGCGTAACAATTGGATACAGGATTTGCTACTCTCAAAATAAGTTTGTGACAAGTAATAAAACAGTACTTTCATTTTATTGATGGTAATTTTTCTTGAGGGGGATAATAATGGTCGACCCTGCTTTTGTCAACCAGCAATTCGTTGCAGTAACAATATATTCTGACACACACGCGCCCTTTAGACAACCGAATTCCTCTGTATAACACCCCTGGTGAGATGCGGACAACAATTCACAAACGTCACAAGGGTTGCCTATCTACACGGGGTTCCCGTGTCGCCAAGGAACATTGGAGCTGGGAACATCACTCGATGTTTTTGGAACGCAGTGAAACAACCGGTATAGACTTTTCGCTCACTAGATCATTCGCTCACTAGAACATTAGCTCTCTAGACTATTCGCTCAGTAGACCACTCGCTCACTTAACTATTAGCTCGGTGGAGTTTTCGCTCAGTAGATCATCCGCGTACTAGACCCTTCGCGGACCAGAGACTTCAAGCAAGAGGGGTTTCGCGCACTACATCATTCGCTCACTAGAGTATTCGCTCAGTAGATTATACGCGCAGTAGAGGGTTCACGTGCTTAACTATTCGCTCAGTAGAGTTTTCGCGCAGTAGAGCATTCGCTCTAGACCATTAGCGGACTAGAGTTTTCGCGCACTAGAGAATTCGTCGACTAGAGCATTCGCGCACTAGACCATTCGCTTACTAGACTATTCGCGCACTAGAGCATTCGCGTGCTTAACTATTCGCTCAGGAGAGTTTTCGCGCAGAAGAGCATTCGCTCACTAGACCATTAGCGGACTAGAATTTTCGCGCACTATTGAATTCGTGGACTAGAGCATTCGCGCAGTTGGCCATTCGCTTACTAGACTATTCGCGCAGTAGAGCATTCGCGTGCTTAGCTATTCGCTCAGTAGCGTTTTCGCGCAGTAGAGCATTCGCTCACTAGACCATTCGCGGACTAGAATTTTCGCTCAGGAGAATATTCGCGGCCTGAATAATTCGCGCACTAGGGTTTTCTCGCACTGAAACATTCGCGCACTAGAACATTCGCGCACTTAATTAGTCGCTCAGTAGAGATTTCGCGCAGCAGAGCATTCGCTCACTGGACCATTCGCGGACTAGAGTTTTCGCTCAGTAGAATATTCGTGGCCTGGATCGTTCGCGCACTAGAGTTTTCGTGCACAAGAGCATTCGCGCAGTAGAACATTCGCTCACTTAAAATTTCGCTCACTAGATATGTTCCCAAAACTTAACTGTGCACGAGCTTAACACTGCCCGAGCCAGCTTGCTCAAATATTCCTTTATTACTGTGGCAAAATTAATAAATATGAAATAAAATACAAACAGTTGAAAAGAAGAAGAATTTTTGTTTCTTGTACACAGCTATAAACATTTAGTAGTGAACGTGCTACTCTTCAAATAAACGCATGTTTTGTAAAGGTTATTAGCGGTCTTGCATTATAAAGAAAGAGAGGTATAATTGCCTTGGGAGTATTGTTGATAGACGAGGTTCTACGGGGTGGCCCAATTATACCTATCATTATTATGTTTTAACGTGTATTCATTTATTTATTAAATCTCACATCTTTCTATTCCGTTACAGAATCAATAAATAATCCTAATGATGGTGAATAAAATATGTTTTGTTGTATTGTTTGCTCCATATAATAATAATAAGATCCACCTTTCACTCATGTATCAGTTAGTTCTTTTGTCTTTTCTTTTTTACCCCGACTTGGTTATTGACATTAGATTTCTCCAATAAGACATCAGCGCTGACAGGTCATATTGTACACTAAGCCGTGATAGACCTAGGAGAATTGATTGGGTAGAAGTGAACTTGAAGACGTAACATTCTGTGGATTGAACCAAATAAGTTATATTCACTCAGTATATTGCACATTTTCGTTTTACAATCTACAATATTTGACATTTCAATTTTTAAATAATCAACTTCCACGCATGGCAAGAAATTCTTAACTTTGTGAAAATGTACGCTTATTTGATAATCTCTTGGATAGTTTTATAGTTGGAAAAACCTAGGATAATAAAAAGACTCGGAAGGTCAGGTTCCCCCCCACCCCCCTTATCGCTCTAATTTCTACCTTTGGGCAATCCCTGATATTTCGGACTAGAACCTCGCCCGTTATTGGTAATGTCACTTTTTCACAGCTACTAAGTTTTCGCTGGACAACTCCCAATTGTTCCTTGCCGGTAAATGGTGATCCCCATAAAGTGCCCGAAGGAGTGTGCTCAGTTATGCGAGGGCCCCTCTGGTGGCTACTATTCCTTCGGCGTCCTCCCCCCTCCCCCCCCCCCCAATCCCCAAATGGGGGCTAATCTTGAATACCGCTGGGGATAACAAGTTGATGTAACCCTTCTAGTTTGATTGATGATGGTAACAAATCTGCATGCATTGGGGCCAGCAAAATTACAGACTATAATGAAAGATTCATTATTCAAGACATAGCCTTACAGAATAACTTGCAGGACACTATTATATACGAGAGAGGTGTGATGAAATAAACAATGACTAAACTGAACACCAGAAATAGTAACTTCACAACACATTGGTTTGTGTCGAGTTCGGTAAACTTAATATGAAGGCAAGCGGAAGAACTTAATCGCAATTGTTCATCGCTCACCATTAAATAAAACCGCTCACATGCAAGTGAAGGAGTAACTGTCTGATATTCTTATTGGGTAGTTAGTAATAATAATAATAATAATAATAATAATAATAATAATAATAATAATAATATAATAATAATAATAATAATAATAATAATAATAATAATAATAATAATAATAATAATAATAATAATAATAACAGTTATTATTATTATTATTATTATTGTTATTATTATTATTATTGTATTGTAGTCTATATTATTATGTGTAGTACATTTAATAATAATAATAATAGTTATTATTTTATTTTTGTTACATCCTATTTTGCATGCATGTATAATCTAATTTAGCTCTAACCTAAATTTAATTATTGGAAGTGTAATACTAGTAGTGATATGTAATAGCTAGCCCTATTTACAAACTAGTTAATATTTTTTTGGTATCTACTGTACATAAATACCAGACTATACATTATCTATTAATGTATCCAAAATAACGAAACTGAAATAAATGTAAAATTTATAATAGTGAACTAAGCTACTACGACTTCTAATACTACCACTAGTAGTATTAACTATTTTGATAAATGTTTACATATAGATAATTTCGTTTATCTTCGTTCCTAGTCCTAAGGGGAAAATATTCCTGTGCAACCTTAAAAACATTGAATAGAAGAAGTTCTACACGCAGGATCGTAAATAAAGGATGAAGGATGCTTAGGTAAATTTAAAAAATCATGTTGGTGTAGCCTACCGCTTTCCGTTGGTGTTATCAATTTCCGAATAAACTATTTAAAGCAAGTGCACATTGTGAATTTAATTATCCTTAGGTAGGCCTATAAGAGTCCCCTCAATGTCCATACATCTAAACTTTTACAGTACATTTAAAACTTAAAAATTCTTATCACTAAATAAGGTGAGATGACATGACAAGATTTAAAACTTCAACATTGTTTGACTCTCATGATCTCCGCCCGTATATTCATATTAATTCAGTTATTTCACTCTCATGTGTGCCTGCTCCCATTAACCAACCACGGTACCTGCACTCCATAAAGCATTCACACATTAAAAAAGAATGGAACTCATTCCATCAAATGAAACAACTATTCTACAAAAATTAATTAGATATAATAATTGTTAATTGTGTGTGTGATGTTCTTCTGCAATGGGTCGACATTGTTCTTGTACGTGTATGGGTATGAAGTATGAACCATCTCGGGCGCCGGTCTACGTTCGGCATACGTGCACAAATTATAGGGCACGGTAGCAATTCCTCGCCGACTCTAGCTCCTGTATTAATGAAAGAGGTGCCATCCTCTATGTTTATCGGCCATAATTAGCGGGTCCACAACTCTCCCCTGCGCCCCCCTCGCCTCAAACTACTTCCCCCCCTCCCCCCCCCCCTCCTCCTCACTGCCGCCATCCAGCCGAAGACGGGACGGACTTCGTAGCAACATATGAGACTGGTTTATATGCTTAAAAAAATACGATACGAAACTAAGCGAGATTCCTGTATTATTCGTAATGTGTTCATATATTCGGCGAGAGATTAGGTTTGGGAGATCGCAATGTGTTCTATTGTGTTTACTAGTTATTTGTTTGTGTGTTTGTATCTGGGTTCGAATAGTCATTTGTGTCTGTAGAAGGCGTTGTATGTAGATCTGTTCTTGTCTTGTTCTCGATCAGTGGCTTCGCTTATTAAATCACTACAATGCCACCCGCGTTGTACGTTTTCGAAAATATGGCCAGAATGATGCTTTTTTAAACTGATATTAAAACCTGGTGCTGAAAATATCTAGGAAGAAAAATGTTTCATGTGCATGGGCGTCCCTATCATACTTTATTTCCGTTCAACGATGAAAACTGCATGATTTTCCGCATGGTTATATACAATCTCAGACTTTATCTTATGACTGAGGAAAACCTCGTAAAAATCCCTCAGTCAGGATTGTTGGTGGCGGAATTCAACCGGCCACCTCCCGAGTTAGAGTGATCGCATGTTACCGCTTAGCCATCTTCATAATTATGTGGCCGCCGCTGTATGGACGAGTTTAAAGGTTTGTTTGGTGTTTCTTGTGCTGTTTGCGTGTGTTTATGTTTTATGGATGCATGCATGCTTGTGCTTCCTTGCACTGACCTGTTTTTTCACCTTTCCGAATGTTTATAATTAGAAAATCAAGTAAACGCGGCGATCTGTCTGAAAGTGAGCTGTTGGTCCGACCCGAAGGTGTCTTCCATGTGATTGAATGTAAACAGCGACCTGAGGGCCGGCAAGACCCCAAGCCGGTCGGTTGAAGCGGCGGCTTCCAGTGTAATCAATTCAGTCGGTATGTGATGAAGCTATCAATTTTTATTTAACGTTTTTACCAAATAACGTTTTGCCAGCGCTTGAGATCTCTAGTTTATGCAAGTGTTGCAGTGCGGCAATAAATAACAATTACCGCGGGACTCGCTCCAAGAATGTAGTTACGTAGCAGCCAACGAGGCTCTCATCCTTCTCATGCATGGCTCTCAGACTGGGATCTTTTGTTTGGTCACTCAAATTATTAATTAGATGTAATGGTTCGGGCCGGTTGGAAAATTAATGGATTCAATGCCCAGACACCAATTGGCTCACAAGAAATTCAATGAATTCTTCTGAAGCATTGGCCTGTACATTGCGCTCAGCTCCGCTCTACCAAGATAGCGAGGGTCTGCGAAGAAATTCAGATCTGAATTTTAAATTGGATCTTATTTTAAAGAAGATGCCTACATCTGTATAGCTGTAGCTGTAGTGTGAGGTTACCTGCCCGCTTACCTATATAACACTTCGACGAGCAAGTCAAGTGAAGATTCCCTCCATATCGACATATCTTTGGGCTATGCTCGAGTACCCATAGTACCTTGATCGTACCATGAATGCTACAAACTAAGGGAATACGGGTTGCCTATGGCCCAGGGCTTGCGTATTTCAAACTATCAGGAACACGCTATTTAATTGTAAGTTATAAATTTGAAATAAGCCTGCGTTAAAGAGAGTGCGTCTAGCGATACCAAGCTTATTTTCATAATATATCCTCACCACTCTACCCAACCCATTACCCAACGAAGTATTTGAGATTTCAATTTGCAATACGATTACTAAACAACATCAAACATATTGAATGTCGTCATTGGTAGATTCACACAACAGGTGTTCATGAACTAAGCTCAACTAACCCGAAAAGGGGTTAAAATTACTTTGTTGAATAGTTGGATGGGAATGTTTTAGGTCTCCTAGCATTCTTAGTACTGAATACAACTATCTAGCTAATTTTGATCAGTATTTCGTCAAATGTCCTGCACACTTGTTGGTACGTACATGCTCGCTAACGAAGCAGGTGTAGTTCGTGTATTGTTAGATAAAACGCTCACCAGATCCCAAAGACTGGTTGAAGAGTTGCGTACATACCATGGTATTGGGTATAGCTTGAAACCATCGACCGCTGTATTTCTGCGAATTCACAATTGCCAACACTGTCAATCCTGAAAGAAACTGATTGTTGTAGGTCTATATATACAGTATATAACACGATTGCTAGACAGCAGTTTTATGAAGATCGGATGCGTTCCCCATCCTATGTAGTCACCTTCCCACACAGCCCGTCACAATAGTTCGCAGACTGGGCCGACCAAAACGCGTGTGTGGATCGGTAACACGTTTGCGGACCTGCCAGTGAAATTAATCTCTTTTCAGTTGACTGCACGCGGGACCAATAGCCCGGATAGAATATTTTGAAAAAATTAAGAAATTAGTTTTTAATTATTAGTACCTACCTCCTATGGCAGTCAATTGTGTTTTATAATTAAACTAGGGTTATGTCATAACTAAGGCCAGTAAATCATGTATATCGCTTTAAACAATATCATAACTCTACTCAAGTGTATTAAGAAATTATATTTCTAATTTGAAAGTTTAATCTTTGGGAGTTGAGACGTGTGGGCTCACTTACTTACCTTAAGCGTAAACAAACCTGCGTTAAATGCTGCAGATTTTGAGATAATTATGGAAGTTGGACGGGCTGTCATTCGAAAATTAAGTAATGTCACACAAAGTATCGATTTGTAAGAGAACCTGAGTATATTAATTTAATTTATTCTAGTTTATCTCAATTACGTCTTTTTTAAGCATATATAAACAAACCTAAGTGACATACCACAGATTGTGAGATAATTATAAGTTTCAGGGGCTGTAATTCGAAAATTATGTAATGCCACACAAAGTATTGATTTGTAAAGGAATCTGAGTATATTTTTTTCATTTGTTGGCTTCTAATTAATCTCAATTACATCCACTTTAAGCATATATAAACAAACCTGCGTCACATACCACAGATTTTGATATAATTACGTAAGTTGCAGGAGCTGTCATTTGAAAACTACGTTATGTCACACATAGTAGCGATTTGTAAAAGAACCTGAGTATATTCACTTAATTTTATACCTTTTAATTAATCACAACTACATCTGATTTTAGAGTATATAAACGTACGTTCGTGACATATCACAGATTTTGAGATGATTACGTAAGTTTGTGAGTCTGTCATTCGAAAATTACGTAATTTTAAACAAAGTATCAATTTATTAGAGAACCTCAATATATTCATGTCAGATGATTCCTCCCAATAAATACAAATAACATCTTCTTTAATCTACAGAGTGGACGCTCAAAAAATATTTGTAAAATAAACGAAAAATAATGTTAAGTTTGTCATGCATGTCATTTTTTTAATAAAATATTTTAGACGTCTACATTCTTCCCAAATTAGTTTCTTGTATTGTCGAACCATATTATTGTCAGTCGAGAGAATGGCAATTTCATGTGAGAAGTTGAAGATATATGTATCAAGCTACCCAGCTCAAGCACAGCATTACAGTGAACCTCAACATAATAGCCAAATCAATTCACACTTCCATTTCGCAGTGTGACAGTTTTCAACTGGTGGGTGGATTACTATATAGACTATGGAGTGATGTCATGTTTCGTTATATTATGTTTTATTCGCTTTTCAGTGGGTTGTGTAGGCGGTTGTGTAGGCCCGGAAATTGGAAATTGAAAATCTGCTCCGACACATTGATTACGTGCCAATATTTTGTATTTCACATTAAAAGCAATTTCTTGTTGTAAAGAGTACTTGCACAGAGTAAACTTGGTACAGTACTTGGTACAGAGTACTTGCTATGTCTACATGCATAGTTTGTAGCGTCGGCGCCAAATATCGTCCAGTTAGTAAATATTATGTGAAAATATAAAATTTGCACAGATATATTAACTACAAGCTTATCGAGTTCCTGTCTCAAATTAAAATAACTTGAACAAAGTCGTACTTCATAGCTCACGGAGAGTTCTAATTATACAACTACTTTAGTTAATAAGCCAAACCAGTACTTTCAAAAAGAAATAAACAAACATCCACCCTTATTTTATCTTTCCTTCAAAGGAACCTTTTCTTTTCCTAGCACAAAGCAACTAACGCCTGTAGTTGTGTTTAATTAAATTTCCTGTGAGGAACAAACGTGAACAAATAGGTATAAATATATGTGCATTGTTAAAATAATGATCAAACACCGTAATTGAAGTGCAGAGCTGTCTAACAAAGCAAGCAGCTTTCAACTGTATGGACGCTTTGCTTTGCTTTGCTTTGCTTTGCTTTGCTAACCACAAGAAACAAGAAACCTCTGCTGTCTAACAAATAAACCTTTTCATTTGAGATTACAAATCTCAAAGGCACATTGAGTAACTTATTGAGTATAATTCTTGGCAAGTAAGTCGGGAAGAAAGAAGCTCTTCTGAGGGGGGTTGCACTGTTTCCTCGCAATATGCGAGGTGTGATTGCAAACATTTATAGTTGTCCCTTGCTAGCTGGTATAGTTCCAGACATCTACTTTTTACTGCTGTATAAAAATACTTAGAACCAAAGACAATACTCACCTAAGTTAATCGTATAATATACACAGGTTTTAAAACATGAAATCAACTGTTAAACAATACAAACAAATGAACGTTAAATTATTTAAGAAATAAATTAACCGTTTCTTTATAGACAACATTGAGAACTTGGTACAAATATTATTTGTTCTACTTTCACTTTTTTTTTCAAATTCTGTACTTTTTCCTCCACAAAAAAATTAACCAATCATACTAAAAGACATCTTCTCTTTCCTTGGACAATTATATTCAAGTAAGCAATATTTCATTGTAGCCATTTCCATACGTTGCACATCGCCAAATCTTCTTTTATTTGCGTCTCTTCCAAATTCTTATTTTAACCGCTGGTTTATGCTTCATTTGCTACTTTTTAAACTGTTCGGGAACAGAAAATCACGGTTACAGTAAAAATGTCTCTTTGTGTAGTATATTTTGCTGTTTTTCTTGTAATATTCTCATTTCCCCGCAAATATCATAATGTACTATATATTGTAATGTTACTTTCTTGCTGAGTTGCTGATGTTTGTATGTTTTTTTTTTTTTTTACTCGTTTTTGTATACATGCACGTTATTTACTCTTAAGTACCAATTGTTTACATAATATTATTATATTTCATGTTTGTGATATTTGTCTTCTGTATGTGTTATTATTCTGATGATATCACTCAAAGTATCCAATATACAAACACATCCAAGCAAAACTCTAAACCAGTATGTTAACAATGTTATTATTGTTGTTTGTTTGCAATGCATAATTATTAAGTGAACTCCTGATTGTTCGTTTGCTTTTCGTTGGCCGATGAATGAAGTTGATGCTAATGATCGCTAATCAGTGTAACATGAATAATCTTAGTCGTGCGTGGACCATCTGAAGCCAAGATGCTACAAGGCGTTATTATGTAATGTTGATGTCATGACTAACACATGAATCCATCTAGCTAGACGTGTGCCCAGTTACATGTCTATTAGGCCGAGCACCACTTCCATATCATGTTAGTTGCATGGTATCAACATCTTTAATCTATGCTGAAGAAATGGTTACTGAATTTGCCAAAATTATTGTTAAGTCATTAAGGGGTTTAAGCATTTATCTGCTTTAATATGTTGTGGCGTATACTTTCGTGGATATAATGAATATCATATATATATATATATATATATATATATATAAAATAATTGTTTTTTTGGTGTATTATCACGTGAGTTATAGAATGAGGGTTTTGACTTACCCCCTGCATCCCGACGTTTCGATGTGATATCACACATCCTCTTCAGGGGTTCCACCGAGTCTACCTCCCTCCGTTCGGCCGGTCGAGTCTCCACTGCTGTAGACTTTTTGGTATGGTGTAGATGTTGACGTTACACTCACAATAGGCGCGCGCGCATCAAAACTTAACATATATATTATATATTTGTGGCCTTACATCATGTTGATTAAAAATGTTTTACTGTTTTTCCGGGTTATTTATAATTTTAATTTTACTAAATTCTACGTTTCGTGGGGATTTTACTCCACGTTTTCAAGAGTGTACTAATGAGTTTTTTAGGAAAAGAAAACACAACAATAACAGAAACAAGACAATGACAAATAAAATATCAAACAAAAACTCTGCATAGAACGAGCTCAGTACCCTGGAAACACAATCTGCAGACTAATCACTTCGCAACATTTCTAGATTTACTATACGCGTCATCATTCGAGGAGGAGAATTGTCATTACTATTTCTATCACAGGTTGTGCCTCGCTTTGCAGTAAATAACTTCAAAGCACGGTACCCACCTCAGTCGGGATTGATTTTGTCCGAGATATACATCCCTTGTGCTCAGGTTAACATAACCATCTACAACCATAGCTACTGCACCCATCCAGCATAACCATCACCAACAGTAAACCAAGTAGATATTTTGGCTAAAGTTTTTTTTTTTATAAAAAAAAAATATTTCAATTGGAATCAGTGTTATTATTAGAGAGAAACGTAGATTTTTAAATCTGATTCAAAACTTTGGAAATGGCTTATTTTCCGTAACAAAAGTTTAATTTAACTTTTTATAACTGGCGAATGGAATTGACGGAAAACGTTATTTCATCGTTTTTTGTTATCGTGAATTCTAATGTTGAAATTTTTAAATTAACTTTCGTCCGTGGACTGTATGATGTGTAAAGTGCAAAACGGCGTGTTGGCAACTTCGGTATGTAACAATTGTATTTCACCCTCAAATGGGAGTAATTACTCGTACAATCTACGTCATACACATCAAGCAAGGTCTTTATTAACCCCTCTTTGGTTTACATGCTTCAGCGCTTCCATACCATAGTCCTTGACTCCTTGAGCTGAGCATACTACCCAGGGGAAGCGGGTTGCCTACGGCCCAGGACTTTCGTATTTCAAACTATAAAGAACACGCTCTTTATAAGCTCTAGACTTTTAATAAGCCTGTGTTTTAGTTAGAACGGGTTTAGCGAAGCCAATTACTAGAGGTGTTTGTAAATGGTGTTATGTTTTCTTAAATTTCGTTTTAAGATTTAATAATTTCGATGTTATGGCGGTGTTATGCTTTTTGGGAGATTTTCTACAGTAAATTTCACCAGAAACATGTTTAAATTAAAAAGGAATGTTAATGTAATTTAATTTATTTGAATTGTATGTACAAACTAGAACTAGTTAAGGCGGCAGTAACAACACATAAGGATCTTCTTGTCCGTCACGTGATTGATTGATTATTTGGGCTTAACGTCTTATATTTTTGCAACTTGGCTAATCAAGACGATTTTGATACAATCCCTCAGAATTGTACTCGTTTGCTCTGCTTGACTCCAAATTTCAGCAAAAATAAATCGTTGATCTGCTTAACGCAATCATCATTATAATGAAAAAATGTTAGGTCCCCACGAGTGTGTTGTAATGACGTTTGACTGTAATAATAAATTTAAATTTCTTTAAAATTTTTATAATAAATGAAAAACAATCGAGATTTCGTGTTATTTCGCTCTTCAATACAAATTTCGATGTTATGACTGGAAATTGACGGATTTCGCGAATTTTCGCTGTGAAGGTGCCTATCAACAGATATACACTTTGTCTACCCCCCCCCCCCCCTTCTTTATCAACACTTTTCGCGATTTCGCGGTCCGCGAAAAACAAACACCTCTACCAATTGCATATGCCATGCTTACTTTAATATCCTATCCTCTCCACCTAGGAGTTAAAATGCAAATACATATGTTGTATTAGTTAATATGATATTTTGTTTTAAGTTTCACACGAGTGAGGTTGCGAGTACACCTACAATAACCTCCTCTCCTCTGTCTTGTGTATTTGTTCTATTCGTCGTTGCTCCATAACGGTCCTCGGCGTTAATTCTCAAATTGCCACATTTCTATTTACTTTTGGTTAACACTGTACCACGACGCGAGCGAGACAGGGAGGAATGGAGACAGTTTGCAATGGTGGCAAGATAATTTATTTCCGCGCTGATAACTAGGAAAACCGAGAATTCAAAAGACTGCCTTCAAGTAAAATATAATTGAGCTAGTAGTTTATACAGCAACGAATCATATTTAGCCAAGTGTCGAGTAGAATTTGTTGGTGTAATTGGGTGATGTGTAGGTCTGCGATGCGAAGAGAGCTGGCTGATCAATGAAATACTAGTTAGGAGATAAGGCACGCGTAGTGAATACAAATTGCGTTGAATGGAAACAGTTTGTTAGCGCGTTCGTAATAATAATGATGTTCACTTGGATATTTGAAAGCCTGGAATTGAATTGAAATACAATACTTTATATAAATCGGCTTTTCCTTTCACTTTTAGTTACATAATCTTCGTTTTGTTTGTCCTTTCTCTTTTATTTTTTTCAATTTCTATCCATTTTCTTTCTTTATCATACTTTTCGATGCGAAATGGGAAGCGCGCTGCGCATTATTCGAGATGGCAAGTATCTGTATATTGTAATAACTAGAGGTTTGTAAACGACAGAAATTATTTCTGATGTTGTTCTCCTTAAACAATATACAGTGCAGTAATTATGTTTCAGCGCTGTTACTAGGCTATTATCAACATCAAATATCTACAATCAATTAATCTTATGTAAACTAATGATCATTATTGATGTCCTATGTTATATTACAATTACATCCTAAAACAATAAATAGTTGACTGTTGATCTATTGATGTGATGTGAAACCCGCTCCAAATCTGGCATCAGTACAACTTATAAGGTATGTACAGTATACACGAACTACATGGGACTAAAAAGACGGTGTTCGGGCAGGAAATCCTTTTGACTTCCGTTTTCACCCGAAGGTTCATCGTGTAACATTTACTTGGACGCGGCATCGCATCTAATGAATAGTGATATGCAGTAGCCTTGTTGCATCAACAGTAGCGCAGACAGGAGTGTTTATTGACACTTATCACAGCTGTGCAGAAGAAGGGAGTATATCACTCAAAGCGTATCAACATACTCGAAACTTCATTAATGATTGACAGTACAACTCTGCTGCTATCTCGCTGGGAGGCGGTTATTCCAATTAGGAATGTGCCAGACAGAACCACAGGTTACTACCCTTATACCCTTAGGCCTACTTGATATCATAGACACAAAGACACGTGTCGTGTTAAAAATAGTCTCTCGTCTATTTACTGTCTGGAAATGGGACCGTTATCTGATGAGTCGGTAACTGGGGGAGTTCGACTGCAGTCAATCATAGCTAACCTTACCTAATTAAAAGTTTACAATTCTGGTTGTAGTGTGATTTGTCTAGTACGTTCGAGTTACTGCTCTAAGTCGTTTTAGAGGTACAGAGAGTAATAAATAACCTTGTTTCTAGGGAAGTGCACTTCTTAAATTTGGCTTTCACACTTCGTTGTTGGTATGAAAATGAAACCTATGCGAAGAAACCAAACAGTTATTTGTTTTAAAAATGCAAGCCTGAAGTTGATTTATGTGTGGCAGACATATAATATCAAGTTGCCCCAATGTAAGTAGCCTTATGGTTACGTCCAATAATACTAACCAGTGGCGTAGCGCAGAAGTCGGGGCCCCCCCCCGCGACATTGGCCATTGGACATGGTAGGATCAAGCACGGGGGGTATGGGGGGCGGAGCCCATGAAAAGCGCCGCAGACGAAAAATTTTGAAAGCAGGTTTTTATAGTGCATTTGGTGCGTTTTAGGAAAAAGTGGTGGGCTGAATGTAATACCGAAACAATGTAGTTTATGTGCGTCAATTTGTTTTGTCGTCATGTCGAGTTACAATTCACAGCATATGGCAACATATTTACGTTTGATCTTATTTTCAACACCCCCCCCCCCCCCCATATCCACCAGTTCCACGCGACGTAATAATAATGTATACATTTATCTACTAAAACCATAAAAACATTAATTATATCATCAACAACAACAACAACAATTATGATAAATTTTAAGTATTGATAAATCAAATAACTTACGTTTTGATCCTCCAACTGCAATTCTGGAACGTTTGTAATTGTATTGTAATTGTAATTTTATTTAAAATACATTTTAATTGATTTGTTGTCTTATTTAAAATTTTCATAAAATACGATCTCGGGGGCCCCCCCGCCTTGCGGGGTTTGCGGGGCCTTCCGCTACGCCACTGATACTAACAAAGTTAATTTTCTACTTATCTAGTTCTACCATCTACTTGAAAAAGGTCCGATATGGATAAAACACACCCTTGAGTTGTATACCTGGAACTTTCCATCACAACGGACGTGACTGATAAGGCCTGTGCACTCTAAAGCGTGGTCTTTACGAATGTGTGAAAGAACGTTAGCAATCTGTCGGTTTCCGTTGAAACAGCGTGCGTGAGATGGGATCTGAGGTCCACCTGCTCTGCGGTGTTTGCTAAGGAACCCTTGGGAGAACTTCGACCTTAGTTGCGTCACTGGTTGGTATCGAACCCACTTCGTTTCGAATTAGCGTCCAGAGCGCATTGAGCCACCTCTATCGGTTTAGTCAGCATAATTGAGTAGCTCCCATTCAAAACTCAAGCTTGAAACTGAATTGTATTGACAAAAAATAAACAAAACCATTCTAGTCTAGTATGTCCATGGAATTGTAAACACCGACTACATTGTTCTAGATTTATTCGTCGAATTCCCCCCAATAGTAACTCGATTTATTTGCCATTTCGGACGAAAAGCTGTGAAATAAATTTTACAGAAACTATACGTCGTTCCACTCCATAGCATTTTGATAATACGAAGTGGCAGTTGCATAGCCAAGTTAATGAATCACAATTTACCAGGGATTCGGAGCTGGAATTATCCGAAACGTATAACTCGCAAGCAATTACTGGAAATGAAAAACATTGCAACATTTCCTCAGGAAACTAATGACCAGAACTCTTTTACACGACAACACATTACCAGACTTGCTCGATATTACAACAACGATTATCTCGATACAATTAGTACCCATTTCGCGATTACATTGGTCATCGATTTTTATCAATATACAATAACTTATCTGTTGACGTTCTTAAATGAACCAATATCACTGAAGTGGATTCGACCTTAATCATCAGTAATTGATTTGATAATTCATTGAGTAATTGATTACAAATTGACCTATTAGTCTGCTTCATAGGACTTACACACGGTTTGATATAGCACTGAACGAGAGTTCTTTAAGAACAAAGTAGTGATGCACTCACTGCGCACTGTCTCTTCCCAGAACTTTCTGTAAATAGAAGTTCTCGATAACCATTATTGGGCCTGTACCAATTGTGTCATATTTCTATTAGGAATTGTCAAATGTCTCTTCTTTTTAAGTTCTTACACGGCAAGGATTAGATTTCACACATTTCCGAGTTAAATGCCAAAGGTCTATTAGTAAGTACATATACTTTATTTTATTCGGTTTGGATTAACACAATATGGTTCACCGCATACTTACCAGTCAAGCTTATTTCTTTAGCAGGCGGCTTTTGAATATATAACCATCACACAATCATGCCGAGAATTTCAAGTAAAGACTGTCGCATAAATACCCTTGCAAACTACAAGTGGATCAAACGACGGGCGCATAGTAACTTCAAAACAATTACGATTAACAATTACGATTAACAATTACAATTACGATTTAAAAATGATTCGTAAAATTGTAATTGCTTTTTATGAACACATGAACCCACTTGAAGGATGAAGTTGGTACACAGTATCAATTAGCATCCACGTACACTAATATAAGTGTGTATGCCCCTGCTTTCTTTACTCCCTTTCAAGTACATTTCTTATACAAACTTTGTCATCCATATGTTTCATGAGTGGCTTCGTACTTTCTGTACTTCCGAATCTTTTATCGTTGAGTTGTAAAATTTCCATTTAACAGCGTTGTGCTTAAATTACAATAAACAAGTACTTGTACTTTGCGCCTAGTCTGCTCTAGCAGGGCAGAGTTTTTATTTGAAACCAGATAAAGCAATAATGTGAACTGTGAAAAAACTTCAAAGTACTTGCTGGAATGAAGATTAGTTCAGCGACACTGTTATTTTGGATATAACCTAAACGTAAAGCTGAACCGTGGGTTAGAAGCAACAACCCTTTACTCGGGATGTTATTCGAATCTGCTGGAACTAAAATACGTTGAAATACACTAATGGACGGAATCCCCTGTTTTCCATTTACTTCCCTTATTTTAACTGATAAGCGTGGGATGGACTTCCAGGAAAACTTGTTTTCTTTTCGAAATATGCGAAACATTCTTCGTAACTTTCTTCTTCATTTTGTAAACATTCTTCATGTTCTCGTCGTAGCAAATATTTTCGATAATGATGTGTGCAGCTTTAAAATTCTTTAAAATAACTCCCCCGGAACTCTCGTCAGTGTTTCTAAGCAGTCAGTGGTGTAACTCAACTCTCCGGTGTTGTATTAAGAACATACCGACACCATCACTAGTCTCCTTTGTATATCCACTCACAAAAACCAAAGTAAACATAGTGGATATATCATAACACCCCCTGTTCCTGTGTTAGGACTGGGGTGACTGGTGAGGAGTGATGCCAACCAAGCAGGGAGCGGGAGCTAGACCTATCAAAACAACTAAGACAGACGTTCATGAGACGGTTTTGGGTAATGGCTGAGTATTCTTGTTAGCACTGCCAACACGACATTATTCATTCATTCGGCGCTATTCAGGCTCCAAGTTTCGGGTATATTGTTATTTTAGTAATAGAGCACTCAAAATAGACTTGACGCATTCTGGTGGCAAAAAAATAAACTCCTATTAGGAGTGGTCTAGCTGTCAATTTTCATTGTTGTTTCATTGTTATTTTTCATCAATGGCGCTGAAAGGAGGTTGCTTAGCAGCGCTATCTAGGTTAATTTTGAGTCCTCTATAGCCTCAACGTAATAAGCCTCATGCCGAACTCAAATCCTTATCTACTGCTCTTTAATTGTACGCTGTTTTAACGAAAACAACCGATTCAAAGCGTTTTTCACAAACTTGTATAAAGGGGTTGGTTAGTAGAATGTACAAGCCTAATAGTCTGTTTCAAGAATTTACAGGTATCCAACCAATAGTCGCAAATGATCCCTATTGGACATGTTCCACGTATAGACGGTAGAAACTAGAGAAGTAGAAAATGAAGTTGGTACTATTGGCTGTGTCGTAAACATAACTCGTCACCATAATACTCCTTACGTTGAATGTTGAAACAACTTTATAAGTAACTATACGTACCCTCCGTTCATGAAAAGACTGATTTGTAACTATTTACGTCTCTGTTAAAAAGAGGGTAATTGAGCAAACAATTTTGGTTGGTCGGGTGGTTTAAGGATAGCGTATATCTTATTTTCAAGCCAATTACTGGGCAATAATTCAAATAACTGCTGGAATATAATAATATCCTGGATAAGTAAGCAGATCATTATAGTTTTACAGTCAGATCATAAATGTAGAAGAAAATATAAACGTACTCGTAAAAACACAAAATATTTGGATAATATAACTTTAGTAAAATGTTTGCTAAAGTTAGTTTAAAAAGGATTTAAAAAGGTATAGTAAGAACTAAGTAAGAAGAGTCTATCTGAGGTCGCTGGCTGCAACTCAGCTGGATCGAGCCCTTGTCACATGCATGTCAAGAGGAACTAATTATATACTTGCACTCTTGAAGCCGCTCTGGCACTTGTGCACTAGATCGCCTTCACTCAACGACGCCGCTACAAGCTTCATGATAAACAAGCTTTCACCCATCAACCACTAACCGAGCAGAAATAGCATCACTCAGATGTCGGCACCTCTTTCAAATCTGGCGGTTCCTATGCATTACGGGACTCCTTCCCTGAATTATGGGTTTCTAATGATGTTTAAAATTCATTTTGTTTCCTATATTTTTTTGAGAATTTTTTTTAAGTTATACATTTGTATCTGTATATCTGTGTCAGTATTAGTATCTGTATCTGTATCTGTATCTGTATCTGTATCTGTATATGTATCTGTATCTGTATCTGTATCTGTATCTGTATCTGTATCTGTATCTGTATCTGTATCTGTATCTGCATCTGCATCTGTATCTGTATCTGTATCTGCATCTGTATCTGTATCTGTATCTGTATCTGTATCTGTATCTGTATCTGTATCTGTATCTGTATCTGTATCTGTATCTGTATCTGTATCTGTATCTGTATCTGTATCTGTATCTGTATCTGTATCTGTATCTGTATCTGTATCTGTATCTGTATCTATATCTGTATCTGTATCTGTATCTGTATCTGTATCTGTATCTGTATCTGTATCTGTATCTGTATCTGTATCTGTATCGGTATCGGTATCTGTATCTGTATCTGTATCTGTATCTGTATCTGTATCTGTATCTGTATCTGTATCTGTATCTGTATCTGTATCTGTATCTGCATCTGCATCTGTATCTGTATCTGTATCTGTATCTGTATCTGTATCTGTATCTGTATCTGTATCTGTATCTGTATCTGTATCTGTATCTGTATCTGTATCTGTATCTGTTTCTGTATCTGTATCTGTATCTGTATCTGTATCTGTATCTGTATCTGTATCTGAATCTGTATCTGTATCTGTATCTGTATCTGTATCTGTATCTGTATCTGTATCTGTATCTGTATCTGTATCTGTATCTGTATCTGTATCTGTATCTGTATCTGTATCTGTATCTCTGTATCTGTATCTGCATCTGTATCTGTATCTGTATCTGTATCTGTATCTGTATCTGTATCTGAATCTGTATCTGTATCTGTATCTGTATCTGTATCTGTATCTGTATCTGTATCTGTATCTGTATCTGTATCTGTATCTGTATATGTATCTGTATCTGTATCTGTATCTGTATCTGTATCTGTATATGTATCTGTATCTGTATCTGTATCTGTATCTGCATCTGCATCTGTATCTGTATCTGTATCTGTATCTGTATCTGTATCTGTATCTGTATCTGTATCTGTATCTGTATCTGTATCTGTATCTGTATCTGTATCTGTATCTGTATCTGTATCTGTATCTGTATCTGTATCTGTATCTGTATCTGTATCTGTATCTGTATCTGTATCTGTATCTGTATCTGTATCTGTATCTGTATCTGTATCTGTATCTGTATCTGCATCTGCATCTGCATCTGCATCTTTATCTGTATCGGTATCTGTATCTGTATCTGTATCTGTATCTGTACCTGTATCTGTATCTGTATCTGTATCTGTATCTACATCTGTATCTGTATCTGTATCTGTATCTGTGTCTGTATCTGTATCTGTATCTGTATCTGTATCTGTATCTGCATCTGTATCTGTATCTGTATCTGTATCTGTATCTGCATCTGTATCCGTATCTGTATCTGTGTCTGTATCTGTATCTGTATCTGTATCTGTATCTGTATCTGTATCTGTATCTGCATCTGTATCTGTATCTGTATCTGTATCTGTATCTGTATCTGTATCTGTATCTGTATCTGTATCTGTATCTGTATCTGTATCTGTATCTGTATCTGTATCTGTATCTGTATCTGTATCTGTATCTGTATCTGCATCTGTATCCGTATCCGTGTCTGTATCTGTATCTGTATCTGTATCTTTATCTGTCTCTGTATCTGTATCTGTATCTGTATCTGTATCTGTATCTGTATCTGCATCTGTATCTGTATCTGTATCTGTATCTGTATCTGTATCTGTATCTGTATCTGTATCTTTATCTGTATCTGTATCTGTATCTGTATCTGTATCTGTATCTGTATCTGTATCTGTATCTGTATCTGTATCTGTATCTGTATCTGTATCTGTATCTGTATCTGTATCTGTATCTGTATATGTATCTGTATCTGTATCTGTATCTGTATCTGTATCTGTATCTGTATCTGTATCTGTATCTGTATCTGTATCTGTATATGTATCTGTATCTGTATCTGTATCTGCATCTGCATCTGCATCTGTATCTGTATCTGTATCTGTATATGTATCTGTATCTGTATCTGTATCTGTATCTGTATCTGTATCTGTATCTGTATCTGTATCTGTATCTGTATCTGTATCTGTATCTGTATCTGTATCTGTATCTGTATCTGTATCTGTATCTGTATCTGTATCTGTATCTGTATCTGTATCTGTATCTGTGTCTGTACCTGTATCTGTATCTGTATCTGTATCTGTATCTGTATCTGTATCTGTATCTGCATCTGTATCTGTATCTGTATCTGTATCTGTATCTGCATCTGTATCTGTATCTGTATCTGTATCTGTGTCTGTATCTGTATCTGTATCTGTATCTGCCTTTGCCTCTGTATCAATTTCTTTCTTTATCGTTTCGTTTGTTCTCCCCTAAGATTGTTATTTCACTGTCATTGTTGTTATTTAAACATACCGCCTTGTCTTTAAATGGCAGAACATTGTTATTGATGTTATAGACAATTATTTGCCATCGATTGTAAATCATTTTTTGTCTACTTGAATCGGAGATATTATAAAATAAATAGTCAACGGCCGCCTCCATACAGATGTCCCTAAATGAAACATCCGGTAAATATGGGCTCATCATAACTTTCATCTCTGTCTACATCTTGACTGGGCATCAGAGATGCTGGATTTATGTTAGCGGTGCTTTTCAGAGATCTTATTTTTGAATCAATGTCAACGAAATTTGAATGAATTGTCCGCCTGAGTTGGCCAGCCGTAACCTCCAATCTCGTAAGTTATGGCTGGGCGGCGACCAGAGGAATCGCCCTGATCTACTGTTCACGTACACCGAAACGGCATCGGCCTTACGTATTCATCATTCACGATTACCGATAGATAGACTAAAGAAACTTTTACACAACGAAATTGTTTGTAAGACTCTTAATACAAATAATCGAACGTATAGTGTCATCGATACTACTAGAAACAACGACGACAATCGATGATAATAATAATGATAACGAATTAATAATAAATTAACAACAAACACATTTACCCCAAGTTTTAATCGAACCCGGGTCCTCCGGCGTTACGTTGAGCATCGGCCAATCCAGAAGACCGGGGTTCGAATCCCGTTTTGGGCAACGCTTGAAGGGCATGCAGCTCTCAAGGTGCAACGATGCTCCATCAATATCTCTTCCATTCCAGTGTCGCTTACCTCGGTGCACGGGGTACCTTCTTATAACTTTACTTCCTCTGGAACTTTTAGAGTTTCTATAATATTATTAAATTTATTTCCTAAGTCATAATTTTTTACCAGTGATAAAGTATTTGATTGGAAGCTGGAGCTATTTCTGTTTAGTTTACGAGCTCTAGACGTGAACTATTTTGAACTGAGCTCCATCCCACGCATGCGTGCACGTTGGAGACATCACAAGTATGAAACATTCAATGACTTCAGTTTTAAAACTAGTACATTGAGAAACTAAGTTATACTTTTTATATTATTAGTTTCTAAGTTTGTCTACGTGCTACCAATAGTTTACCAATACATTTATAAGGTTGTTATTTTATTTGTGTAGTCTCGTCTCGGTAAGCGGTGTTGTCGCGTTGGTCGACTCATGCTTGCTAGTGCTTAAAGTTTTACTCCCCCCCCCCCCCCCCCTGACCACCAGAACCAGCACCAGCAGCTCAAATATGTCACTTCATTGACCAAGTTTGAAACTTGAGCAGTACAAATTTCACCATGCATATGTCACGAAGTGTGTTAATATTATATTATCTGTGAAAATACTTTCTCAGTTAGAAGAAGATTATTCACCCCCCCCCCCCCCCTCCCCCCCCCCCCAAAAAAAAAATGATTCCCAGAATGGGACCATGGTTTGGTCATGACTGTCTTGTGGCTTTCATAAAACACCCACTTATCGTCTCGTCTCGATTACCATCGTTTTCAAAGTATAAAACTTATCATCATCATTTTAGGATATCAAATTAGTACATATTTACAACTCCATGTAATGCTGAGGGTTACCTACTACAATAATTAATTACTGCCAACATCTGTTGTAGAGAATGTTTCATAGCCAAAGCATCTCAACTTGTGTGCGCTTTAGGACAGATTAAGAAGTAGTTCCATAGACACTCTCCTATCGTAACAATCAATCTCGTTTTTAGAACCGTCTTCTGCATAAGAACAACTAAATGCTCGTCGTAAATATAATTTTAATGCGTCCACGTGGAAAATGTATTTTGATTAAAATGTATGCATTTGTTGTATAATTTGTATTGTACTTATATAATGTTAGGTTTAAAATATCGGCAATTAGGGAATAAGTAGTAGGGAGTAGCAGAGCCAGCCCAGCCCGGAGGATAACGTATACAGAGTTGCAGGCTCAAAACACCCACGAGCCACTGTTTGCCTCTGCACCAAGTGTTCATAAATCTAAATGACATGAATGTTAATGGTTCTAATTTAGAATACTAATATACACCATGATACAAAAGCAGCACGTATTATGTCCACAACTTCACAACATTTCTGGTGATTTAGTGGGGAACCTAAAATACATATTTATTATCTTTATTTACTTTCGTGATTTTAATACAACGAGTGTAGTGTGTTACAGATGCAAGGCAAACCGAGGGTTATTGGTGCATCAGTTGCAGGGTTTGCTTTTGATAATATTTCTCTCGTTTTCCAGGTTTGGATTGAGTTTGTCTCATACTTTTGTAAGCTTGTGTCTTTAATACCGAACTTGAGCTAACCGGAGAAAGAATAAAAGAATATACGCCGACTTGTTTAGGGTTTGATATTCATGTAAATAATGCAAGCCCAGAGAATCGTTGTATAGTCAATATATAAGCTGAAAGCAGCCTTTCCATTATATCAACCGTCACTCATAATTATTACAAGTACTGCTTTGTGATATCCAACTTTTGAAAATGTACGGTTTCAAAAGTAGAAAAGTAAACGTAACAGGTATGATTTCCCCTGAGAAGTTTTGTTGGTGTCTTTTGTCGTATCATCTCTTCACGAGTGCTGTTCCCATCCGCCTGCTGGAACGTAGCATTAATAATCGCCTCCACTACGCATATTGTAAAGGGTTGTGTTGAAAGGGTGGGGGTGTAAAGAAGGGATGCTGGGAATTAGCTCATTTATCCCAGTAAACTGGAAGGGACCGTAGGCCTATACAGACGCTGCGACAGGGTTGGCCAACAACGAAATTAAAAATCTTGGAAAATATCGAGACGGTATCTGTGACGATGGCTTCGTCCAAGAAAATTTAAATTTTAACAAAAATATTGAAATTGTAGAAGGAAATCACACGTCCAATCTTTACGACGTAATAATTTCATTGTTGGACATTTCCTACTGCAACTAAGTTAAGCGTGAAAAACGCAAAACAAATGCAAGACTGTTGTTTATAAATATATTTAGCATCTGCATGCATTTAAGAAAAACAAAGTCAAACGTTTTTCTGAAGAAACTCTAAAACATGAATACACGTTAGTATCATTATGTTGTATGGTTTCTTGCTCACATGTATTATATATTTTGGTTTTAGATCCTCTCAAGATAATGCAAAATATCACATTGAAACGTCGGGGTGGATGAGGTAGGTGCAAACCCACATTTTGTAACTACTAACGTGATATACGACAGAAACTACTTATTTTGTAGGGCCTATATCAGAAAGTAAGCACTGTCGACCAAGATTAGTGAGAGAATAGCCAATCAGAGCTCAGCTCCCTGTTCCCTTGAGTATGACGTACCATACTGGAGAGTGGAGATAGAGGGAAGGAAACCAAGGAACGCGTTTTTAGACTTCGGTGGCCGCATGGCCATCCATGCCAGTACTTCGCTAAACCACTAAGTATAGCGGCTTCTATACTAGTCCCAACTGAACTAAGGAACTAGAGAAGTAGGAAATAATCTTGATACTATTGGATTTTGC
>CAMDTW010000296.1:0-40044 GCA_945910005.1 Isoperla grammatica | reverse complement strand
TTCTATATTGCAACAGGACTCCGGTTCCGTTAGCGCACATTTAATTTATGGTGACTGATGAATGATGATGATGATGATAAAGAAGGGAGGGTGGGAAACTTGAAACCGGCAAGTAGCCTACTCCTGTCGAAGAGTGTCAAGTGGACAATCGGCTTTAGTCTCATCCGAGAAGAAGAACGAAGAAGCTATAACCCTATAATCTTCTCTAAACAGGTGTAATTGAAATTACTGATTTTATCAAAAATATATTTTTTTTAATATATCCTGTTTTGGAAGATCATATAGAACAACAATAGCCAATACCTAACTAACCCCAACTGATTGCAAAATTGGGACTTTCAGCAGTTTCGTTATAAGATACGCACCGAACTCGTTAGGTGATCGAGTTGAGAGGCGCTCATTGTGAACACCTGTTAAACCCAATTAAGTAGCGTGGATGTGAAAGTGAAGGAGATAAATGTTTTAATATTGGTGGAGGAAAGTCAAGCTAGATTGTCATGTCTGGATGTCTCCTCGCCACAGTAGCCAACATAATTAGTGAGTAACGTTTCAACTGCGAAACCAAAGTCTTCATTTTCTCCAGGGCAGGGGCGTAAGTTTTGAAACAAACATTCTAGATTTTAAAGATCCTCGCTCTAAAATCATTGACGAAGTCCAGTCCTGCCGTCCTGACATTTTCTATCTTTGATCACCTGATCATATGTGGCTGTGGTGTTGAATCAGTATTCACTTGAACCTTGAATCTTTAATCTTTAATTTTTTCCATTCGGCGATTTTTTATCTAAATTTGAAATTGCAGAGAAAAAAGTATAAGGATAACTATAATTGAGTCGTATGGATGCAAAACTCACCTTATCCACTTTCTGAAATTGTTGATGAACTGAAAATAAAGTATTATTTGTTTCACTGTTAAGGTTGTCAAATTGGATGGTATTAATATATTCAAGATTATCATTTGAAATCATTTGATATGGTACTTAATCTAATTGTTGTCATATTCTAGCAATTATAAATTTAATGATGGATAAGGCAAGTTTTGGAACTACAAAGTGGATGACAAGTTTTGGTCATGAAAGTGAATGGATGGAGGGGGGAAACCAATATGACATTCTCAAACACAATTGTTGCAATTGGGTTTACATTACATTACACAGTTTTAGACCTAGATGTCAAAGTAGAACTCACAGCTCACGTTAAACAAACAAAAGTCACTGTCTTCTTTAGTGAAATGAAACACACAACAAATTTCGTAACGCGCTCTTTTAAGAGCATGTGATTGGCTGTTATGGATATGACAAGTTTTAAAAATGAATGCTGCGTGGATAAGAAAAGTTTTGGAAAACGTTCAATTTTCGACATGCTTTTACTACTGGATGAAGCAACTTTTGTTTAAATATTTTATTTTAGTTTAATTCTCATGTGGAAGACAACGAAAATGGTGTGCGGAACTAATTTTGAACAAAAAGTAGATAAGACGAGTTTTGCATCTATACGACTCAATTCTAAAAGCCAACTATGGTTGTTGAGATTCATTTCGAAGAACTCCCTTGTGAAATACGAAAGCAAAGGTAAAATTGCAAATCGAAGACAGATCGAAAAAACTGATCGAAGAATCGAAACACTAAGTAACTTAGTCCTTACCTAGACGTACAAGACTGTTAGTGTTGACAGTATGAATGTATAACTACAAATGATGACACTACAGAACTGGTAAAGATGGTTGAATCCTATGCCAGACATTCCTACAAAAAATAATCATTATTATTATTATTATTATTATTATTATTGCTATTTTATGGGGCTATAATAAAAAATATATTTGTGTGATTTACAATTTCACCTTCTTTTGTTTTTTACCCAATCCATCCTAATTAAGTAATTCAGGTGTTTAATTACCATGCAAACAAGGTGTGCTAGCTGATAAATACACTTAGTAAGTGTGCTTTTAGGACCATTAGGGGCTTAAATAAGTAAGTGGATTCGCCCCTTGGCTCATACGTAAGTGGGTGGGGCCAAGTCTTGACCAGACGGTCGCAATTGATTGTGGGACCCCTTCCATTGGCTAACACCCCCCCCCCCCCTCCCCCTTCCCCCGCACATTCGGATTTATCACTTGTTTACTCTCTTTCTTTCGCCAATTGTTTGTCACATTCTTGTTTTCTTCCAAAACAAATATCGGCATTTAAGGAGAGGACCATAAATCAGGGGTACATCGCTCACGGACTCGGAGTAGAAGTGGAATGCACTCCTTCGCGCCCGCTCGGTCGCTCTGCGATGTGATACGTTCAACTGACTAAATCCAATTACTGCAGAGTAATGTCTGACTAGATTATGGTCCACATTGTTCCATGGATTTTGTTTTTATGTGGAGAATAAACATGCATAAAACAACTTGTATCAATCCTTTGATGTGCAGTGAGCCGTGGTGATTACGAATGCGCCGTCTGGCTAAAACTGTCTGAGCTAAGCTAATGCTTAGAACATTTCAAAGGTAAATCGTTTAGTTAATAATTGAACTGATAGGGCAGGCTTAGCTCAGTGCTATAGAACACGAGGCTCTAATTCGGGAGGTCGCCTGATCGATAACAGCTACTGGCAATTCTGACTGGAGGTTCTTTCCGAAGTTTTCCTCAGTCACAAGGCGAATGCTGTGTTTAGTTACAGTAGCAGCTTACGTAGGATGTTGCACACCTTTGTTTCAACGATTCCCTCGTAAAACGTTTATTTTTCGTTATACTGACGAAATTCAAAAAACAACTTTGATTAAAATTCAAGCTTCTCACAAATCTAACAATTCATATTGAATTGAATGAAGAAAGTGTGTTTTCAAAATCTCGGTGTATGTTTTGGTTTGTTATATAATAGGATCAAAGAAGACCAGCCAGGTACGCGTGTTGGGTATGAGGTGGTGACGGGGCTATAGCTTGCGGATCTCATAGAGTATTTAGTGCTCTGTTCTATGAATGGTTCGTTGTTCCAATAAATGTTCCTGTTTTTCAAATGTTATTTTTATGTGTGGTTGCAATACACAGTTTTCCAATTAAAAAGATTACAAAATTAAATAAGAACAATTTTGAAAATGGGAAATATCTATCATAACGGGGAAATCTTGTTCATCAGAAAGAGTACTCAACACTCTAAGTCGAGGAGATGATATCGTGGGGTAAGAGGTAAAACTGATTAAGTCCAAAAAGTCAGTTTTGAGCTAGGTGAATTTTAAAGTTTGCATTGACCTGTAAAATCAAATTTAAGTCAGATATTGATGTAGTCACAATAACCTTTACCAAACATTTTTGTAACATAGTAAACTATCAAATCAGATCAAATAATAATATCTGAAAAGTTATTACTAAGAGAAGAATTTAAGCAGTTTTGGTTTGGACAGGGATTATGTTCGGAGGGACTTATTCACTTTTAAAATCAAAGTAAGCCCAGTTGTAATGCAAGTTGTTAGATTTTATTATGATGGTAGATTACATTAGTTAAGTCACTTGAAAAAATACTGAGATGTGTTTCTTCTTCTTCTTTTTTCGCTTTAGTATAACTTGCAGAAAGTCAGCCACTTTAGACATTGGAACACACAAAACTTTGTAGGCCTATTTAGTTACCGTCAACATAAATGAATGAGATTTTAGGTTTAACTTAAGAGTTCTCGGTTTTAAGACGTAAGATATTGCCCGGTGTCCAACTTATCGACAAACCAAAGAAAATTCTGACAACGTCACAGAAATTAAGCTATCGAGTAGATGTGCATACATACAGTGAAATAATACAGTGAAATACAGCGAATACAGTGAAATCTCAGAGATTGCTATTATCTTCATCACTTTCCACTCCGGGTTCTGGAGCAGCATCTCGTACTCTTGTCGAAGTTGGCAAAGCTGCATACCATCCATGAAACTCTTCCGGTATGGCTCCGGTTGTGCATAGCCGAACAAGGTCAGCCTTTTTTTGTGTACTTATAGGCAGTTTTTCCGTGTACTTGGTTTTTAGGTCTGCTGGTAGTGAAGGTCTTCCTTTTCGTGAAACTCGGATCTGCTTATAGACCCCATCATAGTCATACCGATATTGCAAAATACCGGGCAAAGCTGCATCAGACTTGAAACCCTTGACCTTTAACCAATTCACTTTATTTTTCTCCACATCTAGGGTTTTGTTCTTCATCATACCTTCGGCCAAGTTTTCTAGGTCTAAGAAATCGGCAAACTGAAGCAACGTCACAAAGTACGGTAGAGCATCCTTTCGTTTACGGTTGGATCGCGCTGACCGAAAAATATTTATCCAATCTTGGATTGTGTACACAGATACAAACTTTTTCCTGTTTTCTATAGCACTATGCATGGAATCGCACTCCATATGGGAGTGGCCACTCTCTAAAAATATGTGCTCGATTATTTTAACGTTCGACTTCTGTACTGTGTACATCATTAGGGCAGCAACATTCTGGTTCCGGTTTTGACCTGCACACGTATCCGAGAACATCGATACTTCCGTTACGTTGTCAGGGAGTTGAGTCAGCCACTTCAATAAACATGTCCCAATTTCTGAACTACCTCTTTTGCCGTGAATTTCGCTCCATACATAGCAGTATGCATTATTTGGAGGAGATGCTTCGTAAACTGTGAGATTATAAACACAAATCTTACGAGAATAATACATAGGGGAAATATCGCTTGATGGTATTTGAAGCACACTTTCTAGGTCAAAAGTAACAGATTGAAAATTTGCATCTGCTTTTGCCCGTTGCTTATGTGCATTTTTTAAAGCATTTGCCATATTTCGCCTGTTAATGTGAGTCGTGTATTCAATGTCACCTTCGCGGTCTTCCTCAGACAATGCAGTGAACTTATAGCACATACAGCGCACTGATCCTTTTTAGGCTTAAAAAATGAATAGTTGTAATTGTTGCACAAAATATCTCGGTATTTGTTCTGCGAACATGCAGCAACACCATCCAAAGTGCATTTCTTACAATACAACTCAAACATCTTCCGAATGCTTAGTTTGCTATCCAAGTAGAGCCTCTTAGTTTCACTCCTGGAGTAATGCGACTCCATTTTTGGAAAGCTTTCGATGTGGGACTTAATCTGCTGTAGTTGATCGGGAAGAAGTTTGTTGCCAGGCTCTTTCTTACCTCTTTCGTCTCTGGATGTGAATGTCCCAGATTCCCCTTTTCCCCTAAGGGCTGTGTCCACAGGTCCATGACTTATGTTTAGGGTTTTTAAAAAGAATGATTGGCATACTCTTAACATGTTTGATTGTTTCTGAAAATGGTATACCTTTGAATTGGCTCGTTCTTTCCCATTGCCTCTTGGTCTTCTACGTTTGGGTGCTGAAGATGTAACAAGATTAATTAAGAAGTCTTTCTTCCGATTGTAACCAGCCAATTCCCAATAATCTTTGCATACTACTTTGCGATCATTTTCGGTAAATTTGTCTGTGCACTTGAACTTGCATGTTTCGCAGTGTACTACTTGGGGGCATTTAGCCGCATATGTAACGTTTTTAGCGATATATTCTTTCCCAAGACTTCTCTTGCGTTTTGTAGTATTCTTTTTCCACGTATCCGGTTTGCTTTTTCTGTGACGAGTACCTCGATCGCTGTGAGTATCCGATTCTTCACCCTCGCTTTCATTACTATCGTATACACTTCCATTATCTTGCTGTAAGTTTTGACCGTCGTCATCATGTTCATTTACTTGGCCGTTTACATCCTCTCCACCAACTTGCAGTAAGGTGAGATCGTCTCCATAGTCTTCGTGCACCGGTCCGTTTACATCCTCTCGACCAACTTGCAGTAAGGTGAGATCGTCTCCATAGTCTTCGTGCACCGGTTCGTTTACATCCTCTCCACCAACTTGCAGTAAGGTGGGATCGTGTCCATTGTCTTCGTGCACCGGTCCGTTTACATCCTCTCCACCAACTTGCAGTAAGGTGAGATCGTCTCCATAGTCTTTGTGCACCGGTTCGTTTACATCCTCTCCACCAACTTGCAGTAAGGTGAGATCGTCTCCATAGTCTTCGTGCACCGGTCCGTTTACATCCTCTCCACCAACTTGCAGTAAGGTGAGATCGTCTCCATAGTCTTCGTGCACCGGTCCGTTTACATCCCCATCACTGTTTTGGTGTAAGTTAAGATCATCTCCACTGTCTTGAGCGTTGGTCAAGATAACCTCTGCAATTATCTCTTGGGATGCATTATTTTCTGCAAAAACAAAAAGGTGTACTTTAATAATTGTCCTCTGTGTACGTTCACAACTGCTAACGTGAGTATTCAACAGAACACGTCTATGATTCTCCAAGTTGAAACGGATATAGCTACGAAGGCTCTTTTCTCCTTGACGAAAGCGTAGACCTAGTAGACCATGGGCCAGCTAATAGAAACCCTCCCCCCCCCCCCCCCCCCCCCCCCCCCCCCCCCCCGGTGCGGAAGGTTTGAAAGTGGTTTTGTATACCTTTTAATATTAAATTTTGATTTTCACTTGTTAGCCAACACAACTTTGGTGGAACAGCCAACCAGGGGTGTCCAAAGATTTTGGTCTAAATAGTACAAATATTAATTGTGAGTCTTGAAGTCAGAAAGTAGTTAGTTTTACGTGAGTTTATAACTATGTATATTATTGTCTTATTTCCAAAAATTGTTTGAGACCCAATTGGTCATTGTCTTCGGAGATATCACCCTGTGTCTTTTTGGACAACATGAAATTCTTTAGTCACAAATGTCGTTTGCGACCACTCTAATGAAAGGTCTTGATGAGTACATTACGAATAAGTAATTTATTATACATGTCAATAATACATTTTCAGGGGTAATCACGCTTTAAACGTCAAAATCCATCTTCGATCGCTATTTTTTGCACTATTAGCTAATAAAGGTGAGAAGTTTCCATTTTTTTTTCTTTGTAGCTTTGAAATATGTTAGTGTATTAACATTGTTTGTAATATGTGATTTTCATAGAATAATATCCACTTTAGGTTATTGTTTTAATTTTTAATTAAATTTTTTTTTCCATTAATTAACGTCGTTAAAAAAGAAACACGTTTATTTAAGGATTGTGCAGCTTTTATAATACAAATGCATGTCACTTAGTTGGTGGAACAGTCAAAAGTCACTAAATAACAAACATACTTACATAAACGCTCAAGAAACGCAATTAATATTTATGTATATACATTTGAGATGCCACATTTTGACACCCCTGGTGGGTGCATCGGCTAAAACCGTGTTGTATATTGAGTAAAAATGCGAAGACAATCTATTCAAGTACTCAAACCCGCTTCCATCATCTTCCACAATGTGGGTAATATGGGAGGTCATAGACTGGCAAAACTATATATACTATCTACTCTAAGTAAACCAAAAAATGTATATGGAAAGTTTTGTGCACCCCTTAAATGGAAAAATGTATTCAATTAAGTATTTTGAATGTTAAAGAATATATACGTCCAGAATTGTTAATTTACTGTCCAGAATCGCAATTAACATCAATATTGCTCCTTATTTCGCCATGTTTGGATACCCCTGGTGGGTGCATCCACCAAAACTATGTTGGCTAACAAGCTAAAATCGAAAGACAGTGTACAAAAGTATCCAAAAACAGTTCTAAACTTTCCGGCATATGGGGAACGGGGGGTTACAAATGGGGTAAACCCTATACATGTTATGCTCAAAGTAAACAAATAAAATGTATAAATTATTAAATTCAATGTATTATATATTGTGTTGTGCGACCATTTAAATGGGAAAATGTATAATTAACAATTTCAAAGTGTTAAAGGTTACTTAATTCCAAAAATGTTCATTTTATTGTCAAAATCACAATTATCATTAATATTGCTCACTATTTCGACATTTTGGATAGCCCTGGTAAGTTCACTCACAAAATACCATCTTGGCTTACAAGTAAAAATCAAAAGATCATGTATCAAAGTATACAAAAACACTTTCAGACCTTCCAATATTGGAGGGGTGGGGGGTTACAGATGGGGCAAACATGATACATTTTAACCTAAAAAATTCACATAAAATGTACATAGAATGTTTTTCTCACCCCTGAAAAATAAAAAAATTATGTTATCAAGCATTTTAGATGCTTGAGGTTATATACTTACAACTATTTTGATTTATTCTCAAGAATTGCATATAATATTAATATCGATTTGTATGGTGGCACATTTGGACAACCCTGGTAGATGCACCCGCCAAAACCATGTTGGCTAACAAGTGAAAATCAAAAGTACATATACAATAGTAATCGAAACCACTTTTAGACCTTCCATTATTTGAGGGGTGGGGCGTTACAGAGCGGCCAAACTATATAGATTTTTTGCTCGAAATAAAAACAAAACATGAATAGATAACTAGTTTGTGTAACCCTGAAAATCAACAAATTGTATTACTTAGTAGCTTACGTATAAAAGAGTACATCCTTATAAAAATAGTTAGTTCTTTGAACTGGCAACATACCTCAATTAATATTTTTATTGTTTTCACAGTACCACATTTGGACACCCCTAGTGGGTGCACCCACCAGAACCATGTTGGCTAACAAGTGAAAATCGAAAGTCAATATATCAAAGTACTCAAAACCACTTTCAGACCTTCCGCACCGGGGGGGGGGGGGGGGGAGGGGGGGTTATAGCTGGCCCAAGGTCTATAGGCCTAGGCCCTACTCAACTTTCATTGAACTCTTTCTCCCAGAGTAATGGCCAGGCCTACACAACTTTCGTTCAACTATTTTCTCCCTGACTAAAGGCTTAGCCTAGGCCTACTTAATTCCTAGGTGTGTTGTAGGCCTAGAGCCTAGACCATGATACATAATAAAATACCTACATAGCCTGTGCTAGGGCCCTATAAGCTCAAGTGCCTACCTTCATCAGCTGTTGGGAAATTAAATATGATTGGTAAATCATTAATGTCGAATTCATCATCGCTCTCGTCTCTATTTAGTGATTCTTCGATTTGTGTGTTATTTAGACGTTTTCCCACACATTTTCTCTTGGGTTTAGTTGTCATAATGGCTTTATGATACACACTGACAAGCCATAACCTAAAAACAAACAAACAGTGCATTCAATTAGTAGGTCTAGGCCTAAGTAATCATGTGTTTTGCATTACTATTATGCACCTCGAAACAGGTATTTAAAGCAGTGATGCTGAAGAATGGAGTCCTAGATATAATTAGAATAATACATCTTAATACTTACAGAATGTAAAGAGAACCTTCAGATGCTTCACATGTCAACAAATGTCACAAATGCACCGCCTTGAAGTAACTAACCGTATCCTTCTGCCCGGGCTGCTCAAAATGTAATGGACTTAATCACTTTTTGCTTCCAAATTATCAAAGCTAAAAGTGAATACTTGCAAGTAACTGGACTTAACCAGTTTAAGCTCTCAGCATAATGTACACAGTAGACTTACTCAAAACAGAAACTGCTATTCGTATTTTATTAGAACTAGTGTTGGACTTAAACAGTTTTGCAATAGACAGAGTGACGTGGAAATTTGGATTTTTTACATACCAAACATGCATAATGGTCAAATGTGGACTTAATCAGATTTACCTCTTACCCCACGATATGATTTATTTTATACTTTGTGAGAATTTTGAAGTATTTTAAGCAATTCTAACATACATAATTGGGGTTTCTGCAAGGTAGGTGTACATTACCTGCGACGATAGAAACCCTGGTTGATGTCGCATGATCACAATTAATACCTTAATACGGTGGGGACGGTATTCACTTTGTATACTTGACTGTATAGTGGAATATGGTATAAAGTATCACTTGTGAATCACTGAACGGTTTGGCCACGTTTCATTTCACGTAAGGGTGGCGCAGTTTAGAAAGAGGGGTGGATGGGAGGGGAGTACTAATTCAGTTACTGTAACTAGTAAAAGCTGATAGATGGAGGGAGTCGAGATCAAAGTGACGTACGCGGTAGGTAACATAAATGAACCCTACATGAGTGAAACACTTTGAAAGCTGGTGGTCATATTGTTATTAGTCTAGCAAGTTTTTAATGCACATGTGGGGTTTCAAAGTGAATACGGGTATTTAATACGCTTGGAAAGTTGTGGCCACTCTCTCAATGTGAACCAATGCTATTAGTGATATAATGTTAAGTGGAGATGGAGTTTAGTCTGGACATTGATAATATAAGAATATATACTGACTGATGGTGACTAAATTTAGACCAGTTTCTATGTATGGACATTATTCGTATATTTTCAAAAAAATGTAATGAGAACATTTTAAGAAAATAAACCAATCTGAGTCACACAAGGTTGTGATATCTAAACGACAGGCAGAGCTATCCTGGTCCAATTGTACCCCGGGCCCAGACGGGAATAACATTCTTCAAGTAAGGCCTAGTTGGGTTCAAAAAATAAAACAATTTGAATGAAACTCAGTGTGGGATGAGTGAGTGGTGGCTTACATGATATTAATCTGGCGGGTTTCATTCGCAGGTTAGTGTTTTCAATAGCTGATCAAACTTTCACGTTACAAAACACAACAAAAACAATTAACTAAAATTTGATAATCGCAATATTCTAAACGGGGGAGCAGCAACAACTGCCAACACCACGACGGGTTGTTTTTAGGGTGGCCAGCCAGCCAGCCACTCTAAGTAATTAATTCAACATAGTTATTATGAAATTAAAGCATTGCTTGGTGAAATCAATTAGGGGTGGCTGGCTGGCCCAGCCTTAGTTCTTAGTACAACATTCACCCACCTTGTGAGAGGCATCACTCATGGGCATACATCCAACTAAACACTCTGCTCTTATTTACCGAGGTATTTGAGCATAAGCGTCGTTATATTTGGTCAAATAGGAGTGACTATTACATGTACTCAGTTCTGTGAATTAATTACTCTACAGAAACCTAAATTTACGAAAGTAATTTCCATTAAAAAAGAACACGAAACTTCTTATTAGTTCGCGTATTAGACACCGAACGACTGACAAAATATATCATGGTTTAGATTCAAATAATATTCTCATGAAATATGATAAGGAATTAATTTATACCTAAGTAGTCTACTTCTAATTACGCCATAGTTGTGTAAATTATAACATAACGCATTTCAAACACAATTTTATTTGCCAATGTTATTTTCTTGTCTTTGACGATATTTCTACGAAAGAAATTACATAAAGACCTAAACAATAACCGAAGAGCCAATTTGTTTCTATTAAAAGCTATTTTTTTCTTGAATCTCTCGTTAATAAATATGTAGATTCATTAACGCCTTTGTCCTGGAAATTCTAGAACCGGAATCGATAAGCCATTAACATGAAAGGGAGATTGATTAATTAGCAAAATTAATTAGAAACCTATCCAGTGGCGTTGTTTTAAGCGCTCTACAGCCACTGCTTAAATGCAAGTTGTTTTCAATTAGGACACATGGCTGATGCACACACCACACACTAATGGGGAACCGATAGAGGTGATTCGAGAGGGCGTTGGTTCGATACCGGCCACCGGCAATCCTGACATAAGTTTTTCCTAGGTTTTCCTCAGTCGTAAAGGCTAATTCTGGATATGAATCCCACTAACAGCCCTCAAACTAATATTCATTCAAAACTATCCAAACACCCTTACACACAGTCAGTCACCTGAAGAGGAGCATAACATTCCTACGAACAATTATTATTGTTATCATCATTAATAACTAATAGGCAAGGAACTTACGGTAATCTGTAACGATGGTTTTCGTCCACCGGTATAAACCAACTGTTTGTAGTGATTCACGAAACAGTTTTTATACAAAAAACTGTTGAAGATTTCGATTTTTCCCAACTTTGTCACATAAACGAAGGTGTGTTAAAGCAAAATTAAAAGTATGAACCGTCACACTTCCATCTTGCTAGTTAACAATAAGATTCCGTAACGTGAATGAAGAAGGTTATGTAAAGAGTGTGTGTTGTCCAAATTTCGCATTTGTTTTATTTTTGAACATTGCATTATGTCCCTTTTAAGTTTCACACCACAAATTTCATTTAATGGATATTTAAAAAAAAAAATGGTTGCTGAAATCAATCAAGTAATATACAGATTTGATGCAACAGAATCTACTTGGCATTCCGCTAGGGTATGTATACGTATGACACTGCTATCCGAACACACACCCACACTTCCTCACTGTATTCATACCTTCATCCTCTACTTTCAACCCTTTACGTCTCTCCTTTAGCATTCTTGTGCATATTGCTAAACAACTTTGATATTCTCAGACAGTTCTCGCAAATCGCAATGAGTGTCCAATCCAACAATTGTCCATGTTGATGTTATGATATTAGCATTCTTAACCATGTTTCGTCGGACACAGCAACTATTTTCATTCATCGATCAAATCGGTCTTCATGTCTCCTTCAGCCTTCTCTTCCATGTCTCCAGCATGCATAAGGTTTCTCTCTGCATCACTACCAATGTTTCATTATTTTTTAAACAAAAATAGTACTTTATTTAATAAGTTATTTTATACAAAATAATACAGGGTTGGCAAAGAAATACCTGGGTAAAATATCCTTACACATTCAACACTAAAATAGGCAAATAATTAAAAATATGTAAATTACAGTGCTTGATTGTTTCTAGCAAGTGAGTATATTCATGTAATTTGATTTCTTCCAATTAATCTCAATTACATCTGTTTTAAGCATATACAAACAAACCTGTGTGACACACCACAGATTTTGAAATAATTACGGGTATTTGACAGGCTGTCATAAAAAAGTACGTAATGTCACACATAGAAGCGATTTGTAAGAGAACCTGAGTAAATTCATTGAATTTGATTTCTTATAATTAATCTCAAATACACTTCTGTAAGCATTAATGAACATACCTGCGTGACATAGCAGGGATTTTGAGATAATTACGTAAGTTTCAGGGTCTTTCTTTAGGAAATTACGTAATGTCACACATAGTAGCGATTTGTAAGGGAATCTGAGAATATTTATTCAATTTGATCCATTCTAATTATCCCAATTACATCTTATTTAAGCATATATACACATTTCTGCGTGACATACCACAGATTCTGGGATAATTACGTAAGTTTCAGGGGCTTTTTGGGAATTTTTAATTTCAAACAAAGTATCGATTTGTAAGAGAACGTGACTAGCAGGAAAAATGTATTGAGAATCCTTTTACTCAACAATGTTCCATTTGTCCAAGCACATTATACATTATACCGTATTTTGTGTCTTCGAGCAATCCACTCAGTGGACCATGCGATTGCCTTATTGTCTGGTCTCTTTTGTTGCCATGGGTCTCAGTTCTACGCTACCCCAGAGTCGAATACATTCATGCTGTCGCATGGGCACTAAATATGTGTGCCAGCATATTGACTTCCTGTATTAACTCACATTAATAAATAATTAATTACTGTACAGTTTGCATCTCGATTGCGTCTTACATATCATCAAACGGATACAGGTGTCGAGTAAAAGCTATATTCTTGCTTTGTAATTTGATCTTTTTATTTATTCCATTCGGTATTTAGGATACGTATACAAATTTGTTCTATGACTCTCTGAACTCACAAATATAACCTCCATAATTGAAATACCGACGCCGATCGGTATGATAGTGTATTATCTACACATGACATAACATAATATGCAATACATATATTCAAAATTGTTTTTTAAAATGATACTAATAGTTAATAACTGCTGCTAGTTTCCTGTACCTTTGTAAACGTAAATGATACTTTGGAAGTGGAGTCTAGACAGCGGAGATTGGTTGGATGTTGGATGTTGGATGTTGTTCCTCTCACTAAGTTTGTCCTCATTTCTGTAATGTGCAACTCCCTATATTCTCAAATAATTGCAATCTCGAGTTGCTTGCTTTGATATAGATAGGAAACACTGTACAGACAGTTCAAGCATGTAACTTAGTTATAAATTGCTGGATACAGTGAATGGGATCTCTTTTGTGGGGACCAGTGTTGCAAGAAGGTAATCGCATTGTTCATTGTTCATCCCTTCTCACACATTATTGGGTCAATCCGGGGAACTAAATTATATAGCAGTGGTTTGAGAGGTTTTCCTCGCATGTAAATCAATGAAAATTATAAAGCTGTTAAAGGAGCGGGTAGACTTTCATTAGTGCTTTAGATATATAACAATATTTATGTATTGGTTTTTGATTTGATAACATTAGATAACTTTTGATTGTATTGAAATCGTATAATTTCACAAAAGTCAAGAAATGTTGCATCCCTCAGATTGTTTGCAGTCTGCAGGTAATTTAGCCGTCAACAGCACCAGCTGTCATTCTCAACGAATCTGTCATTATTTCATGTTACTTCATTATTGACAGAGAATGTCAAAATCCGGTTTTCTATTTGTAGCTCTTTTATTTTACGCCTCGCCAGTAAAATTGTCCCAGAGCCGCCACTGCAAACTGAATCAAAGCAGTTTCAATTATTTAAAACAAGTTATAAAAATGTGCATGTTGACCCAGGTAGTCTCGCTAATAGTGGTTTTCAACTGGCAACCACGAAGCACCACCAATACTTGTGTGTCCAGCCCTGCCTGGCTTGAGTCAGTGCAATTGATAGGAACGTCAGGTATGGTACAGCCGGTCGTGCGCAGCTTCAGTCTGTTTCCCCACTGATTGTCCTACCATCCCAAACCTATTTTCTGTTTTGTTGATTCAATTTTCTCACGTTTTCGTCTTTTATCCTCTTAGCACACTTTTCGTCGGCGGGACAGCGACAAACAGAGCCGACTAAATTGGATCAACGAGTGAATGCTCGCCTCGCCTCGCCTCGCGTCTCCGCAAACCGGACAAAGCTAACAATGGTTTTGGACTCAACTCACCCAATCCTATGTTTGGATATTTACTATTCGCATTTCATTTCCCTTGCATTTAAATCCCTTGCTTGTTTCACTAACGAATTGAAGTTGGGTTAGATAACGGAGAGGGGAGGCGAGCTTGAAAAACAATCCCCTAACGGCCATCCATCCAGCCAGTGCTAATCAGTCAACTGTATGTATAAGCCAGGCGTAATATTACTTACAACAATGTTTTCATTTTTTTTCTGTAAAACCAAGTACGGTCTTGTTTGCATTCTAGTTTAATTTAAGATCCAACTAGCGGACACAAAACATGTTGTCTATTGCAAAAAAGAACTGGCTATATCAATGAGTAGGCTAAGCAAATATAACGACAGAAATACATACATTTTAAAGATTACAAGAATAAGATTATAAATAATAATTATGAACTTGGGTTAAGTGATCTACCAGGGAAATAAACAAACATATTATATATTAAATATTATTAGATATTTTAAAATAATGCGACTGGTTGGGAGGGGGGGACAGAGAGAGAGCTGGGGAAGTAAAATTGCATCCAAGAATCCATTGGTTGGCCACCTTTTAGTGTTCAGTGTTTGTACCTTCATTTGATGCATTTCTACAAATAAGTTATACGATCACGCTTGCATATTATTCTCGTTTCGCTGTAACCGTTCTGGTATGAAACTGAAGCATGCAACGCTCTTTCAGACCCACACTTCCAGTTTGCCAGTTATAGACTAAGAGTGTCCCATAAATCAGATCCAAATAGAGTAGGTCTGTAAGAAGATTTATCTATGCTTTTGAATTACGTTTTCAATTGTTTTTGAACTAGATTAAAAATGATAAATTGGTGCGGCAATAATAAATTAGTATCTAACGCAACGCGACGCGTTGCAGCGCGACGCGAAACGTTCAACGCGACGCGCGACGCTGTTGAATTGACGACGACCTCACCGCAGATGTTCCATCTCAGTCAGACCTTAGAACTACGTCTCATTGACACAGCTCGACCCCAGCTGGGACTCAAAGACAGATATTTCTAAAGACTAAAATATTAATAAAGTAGAGAAATATTGCTAGTGAATTTATGTTGTGGCTTTTGTAATGAGTTTTAAAATATGTTTGTATTTTTCAAATAGTTTTTCTTGCCAATGAGGTATGTTATACGGTGACAGATGTTCCTATTGTTCTGTCGTTCCTTGATAGTAAGACAACATACTCTGTGTAGGCGTAGTTGTCGTATTTGTATTATCACTTTAGTTTTATTCTAGCAGTGTATGACTGTGCGTGAGTGACAAACACGTAGCAACTCATAATATGGCAATACTGTTGAAAGAATAGACGAAGGTGAAACAAGACTAATATAATATTATCGTTTTATTAAATAACTGCAAAGTATTTGGTTTGGTTTATTTAATTGAAGTAAAATTGTGATGAGATGGATCTATTTTAATACACTCAAACAAGGAATGACATTATCGAAACACAAAGGAAGAATACATGGAATTAACCATTAAGATAAAATTACGTGGTACTACAAATAAATGTAGTTATCTCGAAATAATAGTAATATTGTAGGACTGGAGGCATTTTCGACCCAACACTATGAAATTAGTTCGTTTATGCAGGGAACATCAGTTCCAAGCTACTGAATGTCCCAACATCGGATGTATTCGTGTAATATTGACTGTTGATTATGACAGCTGTAGTCATAACAATAACACAAGCTCTGGAATAGATGAACTGCTTTTTCTACTTTCCTGTCTGATTTAACTGTTCCACGGTCTAGTTTTTGTCGCACCAACCAATCTATTGTTCATTTGGCTATTTCGATCTTTCCGAGCCAATCTCATCCACCTGTTAACGTAATAACATTCCTCATGAGCGTATTCTGCCGACTTTATGGACTCTCCGGTGACCAGCCAAGGACCAGACGAGACATTTGTTTGCATTTCTTGATTTATGTTCGTTTTTATAGCAAGCGCACTAAAACCCCGACTAAACAAAGACCCAGCTTTTAGCTCATGCAGACTTGTTTTACGCTCAAAAAGGTTCTGATCTAGTTATTTGACTTTTTTCTATCTTCCTGTTTTATTTTAGTTAGACTGTCACGTTGTTAACATCGCAAGTAAAGCCAAGTGAAATATTATGGGTACTTTGTGCGGTTTATCTGTGCTGTAAAGTGTGGTGTAGTGTCAATTGCTTTGGTAGAATTATCAATACATCGTGCTTGTGGAATTGGAAAATGGTTTGATTTTTCACGGCTAAAATGAACGGTCGCGCAACTGTTACTACAAAAATAAATGTTGAATAATGATAGTTACCTGGGTCTTTCGGTGACAAATTCATCATGTCTATATGATTATTGGCTCTACCATTATATAGTTAGTGAAGAAAGAGAAATGCTCTGAGCATCTGACCTTGACTGAGTGCGAGGCGATCTGCGTCGCTCACTGGAGGTGCGGGGCGGGGATGTTACATGCCACAGTCAGTCAGTCAGTCAGTCAGCGGTGCTCCAATTAGTATTTCTATCTACAATACTTATCGGATCGCGTTGAGGGGACGGGAAATTTCTATGACGTGTCTATCCCACATTTTGACGACGTTTTGTGTTGTTGAAAAATTATTTCGTGTAACTCCCATGATGTAACAAGTACGATGTTATTTCATAACTGTTGGCGTTCGATCCATATTGAAGTTTGTGGGCGTTCCAAATTTCTTATCGATCGGAATCTCTGTTCGACCGCTAACGCGAGACATCGAAAAAAAACGCGTACTATAAAAATCGAATGAAAACGCTTGCTTGACAACCAGCATGTTATTGGTTATGAGCTTGTTACATTCGTAGATTCGTAGGACAATGATAACCCTAGTTTATTAATAATAATAATAATAATAATAATAATAATAATAATAATAATAATAATAATAATAATAATAATAATAATAATAATAATAGTAATAATAGTAATAATAATAATAATAATAATAATAATAATAATAATAATAATAATAATAATAATAATAATAATAACAATAATAATAATAATAATAATAATAATAATAATAATAATAATAATAATAATAATGTAATGGATGCTGGGAGCATTATTTCGTTAACCATAAGGAAAGGGCGTAAGTACTCAACAGGTTGTTTCAACACTATTTTATTGTTACTTCGACAACGATTAGAATAGTGTTCTGAGACATTTTCATCATAATGACATAATGATTGCACATGGCTGAAGCAACATTGTTTAAGTATGAGCCGGTGTACAGAGAACGGCAGTTGGCTAACGGTGCAACCTCAGCAGTGTTGACCATTAAGCACCGCTGATCGGGCTAAACATGAGTCATAACTATCGGAATCGAACCCGGGACTGTCGTAAGTGTATAACAATTACGTCATGTCCACGGGTAGGTAGTAAATTGACTACCGATATATATAGCGGGGTTTTGGCCAACTGTCTCTCTCTCTCTGGTGTCCTCGATCTACAGGAAGTGCGTCCTGCTGCCTGATGCAGGGATGTTCGACGATCAGCACGTCACTGGGTCTGTCCGTGAGTAAAACCTGAGCATTAAAGACATAGCATTGAACTGGAGTCATGAGTTAGCCTCTTTTAACTCCTCACCTCCCTCTGCCTCCTACTCGATCTCCCTCTGGGATTAATAGGCTGTCGGCGGTATTCTCGAGAGTCTTCATTGGCTTTCGGGGCATTACATTTGGTGGCAGCGTTACGGAATTTTTGTTTATTGCAAAAATAAAAGAACCCGTGCAGACTATTTTTCTTGAGTGATATCGGTTTGGGAGGTAGATTGAGAGTGCTTGCTTTAGGTAAGTGTACATTTTAGTCATTGTATGTGTGCTTGTTACCACAGTGGTGAATCTTTTGGTACTGCCTGGTATCCGACCTGTTGATTAAGTAGTTGTTTTGGGTCGAATTGTGACCACTTAGTGTCCACATCATGCCGGTGACACAGGAGGTATTTGATCAGCTTGTGGCTGAGCTTACTGCTCTTAGAGCAGAGGTAGTTCAGCTTAAGAAGACTGGGGTTAAGTATGAACCCAGTCAACAATCTACTTCAACAGGTGGGATCCAGGGAGGGATTCACATAGTGAAAGACCTCACTGTGGGGAACTTGATCAAGCCTTGGAGAGGCGAGGCTTCGGACGTTGCGGTCGAAGACTTTCTCTCTCAGGTCGATAAGGCCGCCGATTTGGGGTGTTGGACCGAATCTGATAAGGTCAAAATTATCGGTTTAAAATTGGAGGGAGCGGCAGCAGCATTCTTGAGTAGCAGCCAGCCTCTCCAATCCCCAACTGTAACGTACGCGGAATTTCGGCAAGGCTTGATTGAACGGTTTAGGTCTCGACAACCGGACCAGTTCTACTACGCACAGTTACAAACCGCCAGCCAGGCAAAGGGCGAGTCTGTCGAAGCCTTTGCCGACCGTTGTAAAAAATTAAACTTGGGAACGATTCGGAAAGTAGGGGATCCGGTAGCCCAAGCCATCATCAACGAGGAGGCTGAGCGGAGACTACTGGCGGCATTCACGAGTGGGCTGCAGGGTAATGTGGGTACCCAGGTGAGGTATCGCATGCCTGCCACGTTTGCCGAGGCGCTAACTCTTGCGGTAACGGTCAGCGCGATCGACCGTGAAAATACAAGAGCCGGGGGAACAGTTTACGCTTTGCAGGCAGCAAGTTTGACGTGCTATGGCTGTGGCAAGCCAGGGCATATCAAGCGTAACTGTTTTAAGAACCGTAGACCTCCGGACAAGCCTGAGCGCCAGAGCGCGGCTGGTGATGCGCCTAGCGAGGAGGATTCGGGGCCTCCGACTTGTGCTCATTGCAAGAAAGTGGGACATAGCGCATCGCGGTGTTTCGCTAAGAAGAACATGAGTCGCAAGAAGGCTAAGGGTTCCCCAAACGCGAAAAGTTCGACGAATGCCCCGACGTCGAGCGAGAACTAGCCAAGTCGATAGTGATTCCTAGTGTAGCAACTCAGGATGGTAGGGTTCGTGGAATCCTTTTAGGCTGTAAGCATAGATGGACAAAACAGGGAATTGTTAGTAGACACGGGTGCTACAGTTTCTATGCTGCAGCCTGGAGTAAGTAAGACTACACTTAGGGCTAATCGTACGACGGCCAGGGGCGTAACAGGCACCGGGTTACAGCTGTTAGGGCTGCAATTTGTTACGTTTGATCTGTTAGGTGACCGTTATAGTCACCAGTTTCATGTAGCCGAGTTAGATTTACCGTACGATGGAATTTTGGGCATTGATTTTCTGGCGCGAAAACAGGTGTTGCTTGATTTCGCAGCGCAGAAACTTACGATTGGTAGTAGCGAAGTATCCTTTACTGGGAAGTCCGCAAGCGCAGCAGATTGTCATCATGGACATATCTGCACATCATGTTCTATAAGATCCGTTACTGAAAGGGAGGGAGTCATGACCCCGACCGTTCAAGGATCACACCGGCGACGTCAGGGACCTATAATCTCTGGCCAGTCGGCCTCGCCCAAAGCCCATGCGCATATGGCCGCGCGCAGGGGACGTGGAGGGCAGGGAGAAGAGCATGAGTGCGCTAGTGAGTCGGTCAACGCTACGATTACCAATTGGAAGGTGTATGCGCTCGAGTCAGCTTGGCTGCCTGCGCGTAGTGAAGTCATTGTCTACGGTAAACTCGGTCGGAAGGGTGCACGGTTGCCTGTCGAGGTTGTGATCGAACCTCAGAACGTGAAGATTCACGGTGTGTTAGTGGCGCGCATAGCGGCTTTCACGCGTGACAACTTGGTGCCTCTTAAAGTCATGAATATTGGCTCTGACGCTATTCAATTGCAAAAGAATACCTTGTTAGGTGAGGCAGAAGCGGTGGAGTTGACGCCGAAGGACACCCCGGAAGAAGTTTGCGTAGTGCACCCTGGTGACAAAGGGAATGTTTCGATGCAGGTAAGAAAGCACGAACTAGAGCACGTTGACGCACTTCTGGAACAGAAACTCGCCCACTTGAGCCCAGAGGATAAGGCTAAGATGGGGACTGTACTGGGTAAGTACAGGGAATTGTTCGTGGACTCGGAAAATGAGTTGGGGTGTACCAGTATGGTGCGTTATACCATTGATACTGGTGATGCTAGACCAGTTCACAAGGCTCCCTATAGGATGCCGCACGCGCTTAAAGCGGTTGCGGAGGAGCATGTGAAAGATATGCTCCGTAAGGGAATTATCGAGCCATCTAGTTCGCCGTGGAATTCACCCATTTTGATGATACCCAAAAAGTTGCCTGGCCCTGATGGTAAGGTCAAATATCGACTTGTGACAGATTTTCGGGGGTTAAACCAGGTAACCAAAGGGGATGCATACCCTTTGCCGAATATTACGGAAACTTTGGATAATCTGGGCAACTGCAAATATTTTACTACGTTGGATTTACGTAGCGGGTATTATCAATGTAAGATTGACGACAAGGACAAGGAGAAAACTGCTTTCTCTTTACCGTCAATGGGTCATTGGCATTATAAAAGATTGGCGATGGGTCTGGGAGGCGCTCCTGCCACATTTCAGAGACTGATGGACTGTGTACTAGCAGGACTCAAAGGGGTAGAGTGCATGGTTTACTTGGATGACATTATTTTGTATAGTGTGTCTCTGGATGAACACATTCAGGCTCTGACAAGGGTATTAGAGAGGCTCCGAGAAGCCAACCTGCATATCCAGATCGAGAAATGTGTATTTGCTCACTCGCAAGTGAACTACTTAGGTCACATTGTGACGAGTGAGGGTGTCCAAACAGATCCTCGGCTCACCAAGGTCGTACAGGACTATAAGAGGCCAACCAATGTGAAAGAGGTACGAGCTTTTGTTGGGCTGGCGGGGTACTACAGAAGGTATGTACCGAATTTTGCGAGTATCGCCCTGCCCTTAACTGAGCTTACGAAGCAAGATGTGCCTTTTGTTTGGTCAGAAAAACAGCAAGATGCTTTCGAGATTTTGAAGCGTGAGTTGTGTGGTCCGAACATTTTACGGTACCCGGTGTTTTCCGAACCATTTATTCTGACGACCGACGCGAGTGGGGTAGCGATTGGGGCAGTACTTTCTCAGACATTAAATGGGGATGAGAAACCGATCGCTTATGCATCCCGTCAGTTGAATAAAGCAGAAAAGAACTATAGTACCACAGATAGAGAAATGCTGGCGGTAGTGTGGGCCTGTAGGTACTTCCGAGCCTACCTGCTAGGGAATCGGTTTACTATTTATACAGACCACGCACCCTTGAAATGGATGTTAAAGTGTAGAGAGCCTAAGTCGTCCCGATTCACTCGATGGATGGTACGCTTGTCGGAGTTTGAGTTCGAGGTAATCTATAAACCAGGCAAGCGCAATACTAATGCTGATGCTTTGTCAAGACAAGTAAATGCAATTACCACTACGAGGAAGGGCGAATATCTTCCAGTGATAAGCAGAGACCTAATTCTGGACAGACAGCAAGATGATGAATTCTGTTCTAAAGTTGTGGAGAATGTCAATAAGCCAGAATTCGAGGAGCAATTCCAACTCGATCAGGAAGGACTGCTTTATCATGTTAATGGGGATATATGGCGTGTTGTAGTTCCAACCGCCCTTGTTTCGCAGGTCATCGCAAGTCATCACGATACGGTGTTTAGCATGCATCAGGGTATTAAGCGTACGACAGAGGTCATTCGGAAGCGGTATTTTTGGAAGACGTTAAGGAAGGATGTGGAAAAGTATGTTCAGGAATGCGATTCATGTGCTAGACGAAAAGCAGGTAAACGCCAAGTGATTCCATTAGGCACGCATGAGGAAACGACAGCACCATTTCAAATCGTGGCCATGGACGTAGTAGGACCACTCCCTACTAGCTCTTCAGGTAATAAATACTTGCTAACCTTCATTGACCACTTTTCACGATACTGTGAGGCGATTCCAATCCAGGACCAAACGGCGGTAACGGTTGCTCGTGAGTTCGTCGAGAAGATTGTGACGCGTTGGGGTACGCCTAGAAAACTGTTGACGGATCAAGGACGCCAGTTTGTGTCGGCACTCATGAGGGAGACCTGCCGGTTGCTGGGGATTAGAACGCTGACTACATCAGCCTATCATCCAGCTGGAAATGGTAAAGTCGAACGGTTACACAAGAGTATAGCGGATATGATCGCGCAGTACGTAGGAAAAGATCAGAGAACATGGGACAGATTCGTTCCATACGCCATGATGGCATATCGCAGTACGCCTAACGATGTAACCGGCTTTTCACCATACTATTTGTTGCATGGGCGTGAGATGTCATTGCCAATTGGAGATGACCTACAGCCTAAGCTGGTTGGGCATGAGCAGAGACAGGAGTTTATGGTGAAAATGTTTTGAAGATTTCGTTTTTAAGATTTAAAAAGGTGGTGAATTGGTGTTGAATATTTTGGAAAAAATCGTTTTTATAGCGGTGTTAATTTTTTTCTATTTTTGGCTACTTTGGGACCATGGAAAATGCATAGGCTAAAAATTAGAAAACAAATATGTATCAACCTACATTTATTAGGTTCATATAGCACAACTATAAACACATTAATTAATCAATTAATCACTGAGTATGCCTATGTAAAACAGTGAACACTTATTGTAGGCCTACTCACACTAGTTTCCTTAAGCTGGATTCATGACATTGCGTTGTTCTGCGGGACGGTGCGCGACGGAGGTTTTGGGCCAATCAGGAGCGACCTAAGTGCACCCAGGTCGCTTCTGATTGGCCCAAAACATCCGTCGCGCACCGTCCCGCAGAACAACGCAATGTCATGAATCCAGCTTTAATTTATGTCTCCAAATTGCAGTGCGTTGCCGAGGACGCCGTGCGGCCGTGACGCGACTGTTGACACAAAAACGTAAAAATTGGACGGTAAATCGCAAATTTGTCAGTATTTTATTTTATTCCAACGTTATTCGTGAATAATGGGTAGAATCGCTCAAATCGCGGCTATACTTAAAAATCGCGGAAATTCGCGCGAAAAAAAATATCATTTCCAGCACCCCAAGTACCTAAAACGTCCACATCTGTAGATATAAAACATTTTCTAAGAAAATCGCGTTTATCGTTAATACCATAAACTCCTGCCTCTGGGCATGAGTCAGCTGCGCAACAACAGTTAGCTGACCGGCTCAATGACGCTTATGAGCTAGTACGACAGAATAACCGGAAATCTCGAGAGTCGCAAAAGAAATTTTACGACCGAAAGGCAAAACCACAATCGTATAGTGTCGGACAGTATGTATATTTACAGGACACGGCAACGAAGAAGGGCGTTAATAAAAAGCTGGCGTATCGATGGCGCGGGCCATATGAGGTCCTAGGGAAGGTCAGTAATGAGAATTACAGACTAAAGTTAGGTAAAAGCAAGGAAACGGTGATACATGCCAATCGGATTAAACCGTGTAAAAAGGCAATCTTGCCTAAACAGGCTGAAGGTCTTCCTGAGATAACGGAAGTTCACCAGGCGACCGATATTTCTGACAAAGCGGTGGAAGAAATTAAAAGACCGAGGGGGCGTCCTAGACTAACGAATGTCAGTGGGAAACCAGAGGAAAATAAGAAACTTAAACGGCCTGTGGGTAGACCCCGGAAAAATGTCCCGATGGTTCCTGGAAGTTTGAGTGTCGATGAAACAGTAATAGCAGGACCCTCCAAACAGGTAACAATACCTGACCTGCGGATACCGCAGACCTCAATCTCTACTCGCATCTCGGATGATAATGAGTCGTCGGCAACATCAGAAGAATCGGAGGTGGTTGAATCCTCCGACGGCGAGCAATCAACCGAGAGCGAATCGATAGGAGAAGACGGCTTGGAGGTCCACGCATCTCTGGGGAAAGAACAATCAGCCGTTAGTCAATCGGTCGGGTATAAGGAGGGGTCGGACGACACCAACTCGGGCAATGCCCAGTCAGAAGACTCAGTCAATGAGGAAATACCTGAGGACACAACCGGTCTAGGAGATTCTGTTAATGCTGAAGTGCCTGGGAATTTACACGAGAATGACGGTGGAAAGTCAGGGCTTGAAGTAAATGATGAGGTTTTTGCAGAGGAGACAAGCAGTGCTCAACCTACCACACCACCTCGATCTGGATATGCAGGTTGGCTTCTCGGAGCCTCTCTAATACCCTTGTCAGAGCCTGAATGTGTTCATCCAGAGACACACTATACAAAATAATGTCATCCAAGTAAACCATGCACTCTACCCCTTTGAGTCCTGCTAGTACACAGTCCATCAGTCTCTGAAATGTGGCAGGAGCGCCTCCCAGACCCATCGCCAATCTTTTATAATGCCAATGACCCATTGACGGTAAAGCTTTCGGGGCATTACAATAATAATAATAATAATAATAATAATAATAATAATAATAATAATAATAATAATAATAGTCATAATAATAATAATAATAATAATAATAATAATAATAATAATAATAATAATAATAATAATAATAATAATAATAATAATAATAATAATAATAATAATAATAATAATAATAATAGTAATAATAATTATAATAATAATAATAATAGTAATAATAATAAGTAAACGGTGACTTTGGAGCCGTCCTAGCAACGAAGCACTCAATAAATTCAAAGTTGTTCTGAATCGGCCTTGTTGATTCTGGCATTTGTCCGCAGGTGTTCGCACTGTCCAATCACTGATTCGTATGTTTCGTATTTGAAATATCGATCTTTGATTGGTTATCGCTCACTCGTCGATGGTGTTCGAAGCCTACAGGGTTGGTTTAGTCACTTTAAATTAAAGTCCCCCACTGCAAATCAGTTTAGTTACTGAGTGGGTAGACTCTAAATGTGAATTTATTTATTTTATTTATTTAACAATTATTTATCTGTGCTAGAACCATTTACCTCACACATACAGGATAGAGTGGAGGAATAGATACAACTTCATGGATCAGAGTAGTATATTGCATAGGCATATTATCTGTGCATATTATGGTTTTGGAACAGGACAATGCGTTTCTCGATACATTGTGAAAACTTAATTTCATTGTTGGAGGGGAATTCTATTATATTTTGGCAAAAATTCTAATTAGTCTATGAATGTTGAAATCGTTACATCCGAATTGTAACGAAAAATGTTTTTATAGGTATCCCGAAACAACAAACAACATTACACCTGCTTTGGTCCCAGTACATATAGTACATTTTAAGTTTTATGTACAATGTTTACTACAAAATAAACATCATTTGCAAATTAAAATAAATTAGTTGTAGCTAAACTGAGTCCACAAGTTACAGAATTCAGATGGTCACAGCCCCTCCCCCCCCACCCCCCCCTCCCCCCCCTCCCGCCGTCACTGACAGGCTACCTGAACGTGTAGGAATCTAAGACTACATAACAACGTTAGATTTGTTGGTACAACAAAAAATGACACATCGAAATGATTCAGTTCACTTTCACCAAACAGATGAATTTGGAGAAACTCATTAGTTTAAGATTCGTGGAACTCGCTTGTTTATATGGCGCGAGGCTTATCGTGAAGTTTGGTATTGCTAACACCTGCGCACGGTTACATTTCGGCGCTCAGATAAATACGTTTCGGGAACTCGCTGACCGAACGATTCCAATGTTGTGATGTTTTTTTATCTCCAGGATAAAAATAGTTTGTTATTTATTTCATCGCTACTTCGAAACCCTATAAGAAAGTCGACCATATTCTATACATTCGCAAAGGTTCTATTGAATGATTGTTTCTCTCCTTCTCAATATTATCATTGCAATTGAATCCTGGTATAACAAAGCAGGTTGGCTGTGGTGTGAGTATCAAATCTCGATTAATGAGTCCAAGAGGCTCTTCTTTGATGTAGGACAATGGGGGCGTTCTACTCTAGCATCTGTTTCATTCGAGAGAGCTTTTAGCCTTAATTACCTATAGTGACTAGCCACTATTTCACTAATGATAGGACTTCGTACAGAGTATGGACTAATGCAAAAGTCAACCCATTGTATGGTAACGGTATAGAGTCGTGCAAGATATGAAACGTTGAAAATGTTTCGATTGATTTTCTTCCAATATCTTTGTCAGGATTATCTTGAGCGGTCATACCCGCAGGATCCTAACACCATTCCTTGTATCTTCCCTCGGGCAGTAATGTTGCGTTGTCACTAGCTCGTTGCTCAAGTGCGTGGGAAGTCAGTCAAGCTCAGACCATGCCCGGGAGCTCGTCAAGCTCAGACCATGCGTGGGAGCTCAGTCGAGCTCAGACCATGCGTGGGAGCTCAGGCAAGCTCAGACCATGCGTGGGAGCTCAGTCAAGCTCAGACAATGCGTGGGAGCTCAGTCAAGCTCAGACAATGCGTGGGAGCTCAGTCAAGCTCAGACCATGCGTGGGAACTCAGTCAAGCTCAGACCATGCGTGGGAGCTCGGTCAATCTCAGACTATACGTGGGAGCTCAGTCAAGCTCAGACCATGCGTGGGAGCTCGGTCAAGCTCAGACCATGCGTGGGAACTCAGTCAAGCTCAGACCATGCGTGGGAGCTCAGTCAGGCTCAGACCATGCGTGGGAGCTCAGTCAAGCTCAGACCATGCGTGGGAACTCAGTCAAGCTCAGACCATGCGTGGGAGCTCAGTCAGGCTCAGACCATGCGTGGGAGCTCAGTCAAGCTCAGACCATGCGTGGGAACTCAGTCAAGCTCAGACCATGCGTGGGAACTCAGTCAAGCTCAGACCAGGCGTGGGAACTCAGTCAAGCTCAGACCATGCGTGGTAGCTCAGTCAAGCTCAGACCAGGCGTGGGAACTCAGTCAAGCTCAGACCATGCGTGGGAGCTCAGTCAAGCTCAGACCATGCGTGGGAGCTCAGTCAAGCTCAGACCAGGCGTGGGAACTCAGTCAAGCTCAGACCATGCGTGGGAGCTCAGTCAAGCTCAGACCATGCGTGGGAGCTCAGTCAAGCTCAGACCATGCGTGGGAGCTCAGTCAAGCTCAGACCAGGCGTGGGGGCTCAGTCAAGCTCAGACCATGCGTGGGAGCTAAGTCAAGCTGAGACCATGCGTGGGAGGAGCTCAGTCAAGCTGAGACCATGCGTGGGAGGAGCTCAGGCAAGCTCAGACCATACGTGGTAGCTCAGTCAAGCTCAGGCCATGCGTGGGAGCTGAGTCAAGCTCAGACCATGCGTGGGAGCTCAGTCAAGCTCAGACCATGCGTGGGAGCTCAGTCAAGCTCAGACCATACGTGGGAGCTCAGACAAGCTCAGACCATGCGTGGGAGCTCAGTCAAGCTCAGACCATGCGTGGGAGCTCAGTCAAGCTCAGACCATGCGTGGGAGCTCAGTCAAGCTCAGACCAGGCGTGGGAGCTCAGTCAAGCTCAGGCCATGCGTGGAAGCTGAGTCAAGCTCAGACCATGCGTGGGAGCTCAGTCAAGCTCAGACCATGCGTGGGAGCTGAGTCAAGCTCAGACCATGCGTGGGAGCTCAGTCAAGCTCAGACTTTACGTGGGAGCTCAGTCAAGCTCAGACCATGCGTGGGAGCTCACTCAAGCTCAGACCAGGCGTGGGAACTCAGTCAAGCTTACACCAGGCCTGGGAACTCAGTCAAGCTTACACCAGGCCTGGGAACTCAGTCAAGCTTACACCAGGCCTGGGAACTCAGTCAACTGCGCCAAGCTAAAACTGAGTGACACAAAACGCGCGCTATCTATGCAAGACTCGATAAGTTTTAGTTTTTACATAATACATAATTATAATTTAAAATGAATTATATTAAATAGTAATTAAAACACATAACTATATAATGAACGTGTGAAACAGTAACCTCAGGCCATACTTTACATTATATAGCTATAATATGTAAGATACATGTTGTATTGTACACGAGTTAAGCCATATAATGAGTCAAGTCAGGAGACAAGTGGATAGGCGATCTGAATCGAGTAATGCAAGACTCATAATCGTCCCTTCCTCGCGTCAGGTATCCTATCCTTGCATGTACGTTTCTATAACGTATGATGAGAGAGGTACGTAGCCTACTCCTGTCAGAGAGCGGCGAGGCACACTGAGAGTGGTACGTAGCCTACTCCTGTCAGAGAGCGGCGAGGCACACTGAGAGTGGTACGTAGCCTACTCCTGTCAGAGAGCGGCGAGGCACACTGAGAGTGGTACGTATCCTACTCCTGTCAGAGAGCGGCGAGCGCACACTGAGAGTGCATACGTAGCCTACTCCTGTCTGAGAGCGGCGAGGCACACTGAGAGTGGTACGTAGCCTACTCCTGTCAGAGAGCGGCGAGGCACACTGAGAGGGGTACGTAGCCTACTCCTGTCAGAGAGCGGCGAGCGCACACTGAGAGGGGTACGTAGCCTACTCCTGTCAGAGAGCGGCGAGCGCACACTGAGAGGGGTACGTAGCCTACTCCTGTCAGAGAGCGGCGAGCGCACACTGAGAGTGGTACGTAGCCTACTCCTGTCAGAGAGGGGCGAGCGCACACTGAGAGTGGTACGTAGCCTACTCCTGTCAGAGAGCGGCGAGCGCACACTGAGAGTGGTACGTAGCCTACTCCTGTCAGAGAGCGGCGAGGCACACTGAGAGTGGTACGTAGCCTACTCCTGTCAGAGAGCGGCGAGCGCACACTGAGAGTGGTACGTAGCCTACTCCTGTCAGAGAGCGGCGAGCGCACACTGAGAGTGGTACGTAGCCTACTCCTGTCAGAGAGCGGCGAGGCACACTGAGAGTGGTACGTAGTCTACTCCTGTCAGAGAGCGGCGAGCGCACACTGAGAGTGGTACGTAGCTTACTCCTGTCAGAGAGCGGCGAGGCACACTGAGAGGGGTACGTAGCCTACTCCTGTCAGAGAGCGGCGAGCGCACACTGAGAGGGGTACGTAGCCTACTCCTGTCAGAGAGCGGCGAGCGCACACTGAGAGGGGTACGTAGCCTACTCCTGTCAGAGAGCGGCGAGCGCACACTGAGAGGGGTACGTAGCCTACTCCTGTCAGAGAGCGGCGAGCGCACACTGAGAGTGGTACGTAGCCTACTCCTGTCAGAGAGCGGCGAGCGCACACTGAGAGGGGTGCGTAGCCTACTCCTGTCAGAGAGCGGCGAGCGCACACTGAGAGTGGTACGTAGCCTACTCCTGTCAGAGAGCGGCGAGCGCACACTGAGGGGGGTACGTAGCCTACTCCTGTCAGAGAGCGGCGAGCGCACACTGAGAGTGGTACGTAGCCTACTCCTGTCAGAGAGCGGCGAGCGCACACTGAGAGTGGTACGTAGCCTACTCCTGTCAGAGAGCGGCGAGCGCACACTGAGAGTGGTACGTAGCCTACTCCTGTCAGAGAGCGGCGAGCGCACACTGAGAGTGGTACGTAGCCTACTCCTGTCAGAGAGCGGCGAGCGCACACTGAGAGGGGTACGTTGCCTACTCCTGTCAGAGAGCGGCGAGCGCACACTGAGAGGCGGGACTAACTTAGGTGTTCATGTCGGATAACAGCGCAACTAATCCCGGGGATCAACGCGGCCCTGTTCGCAATTTCAGGGGATCACTGACAAATTGAGTCACATGAAATTGGTCGCACATCACATTTCGACACACGTCACACCACAGCCCGTTCATTTGTATTCATTTTCAAGCCAATTCGGTTTTTATTTTAAATAACAATTAGTTAAAATATCATTTAGTGGAAATTGCAAATTCATCCCTGGCTTTAAGTGACAACCCGATGTAAATTCTAATTCTAATTCATAATGTGAAAACTGGCTATTTCATAACGTGAAATATATTGTATGCAAATCAATCGAAGGTGAATAATTAACGTGATTTCGCGTGGTCACCAATATTCTATCAATCATAAAGCTAAACATATAGGTATTATATTTGTATATAATTAGCTCCGTTAATTCATAAATTTACATTTCTTTCGTCTTAACAGGGAAGGATACCTCTACGTCAAAAACCGCACAAAATTTTCATTTTTAAATTATATCACAAGAATGGGCTTCGAAATCGAAAATCTGAATCAACAGCGCACTGTGGTTTAGTAAACCCTACACATTGAATGCGCTAAGTCGTGACTTAAATTATAATAAGTATGTTTTTTTTATAAATAATTAATTTAATTACTAATTATCGAATTATAATCAAAATACTACGCTTATGGTTATAATATTTTATTCAATCTGTAGGGCTTACCTAAGCAAAGTTCGCTGCTGATTTAGATTTTCGATTTCTTGTTGCAATCTTGAGATATAATTTAAAAATGAACATTTTCTGCGGTTTGTGACGTAGAGACTACCCTTTGCCCTTAATCATGGCTCTCTTCTCATTCTCATTCTCATTCATGGTAGCCACTTTGTGACCTTAACTCACACAACCTCCTCCCCCCTCCTCCAAATAATAATGTTTACCCTTATGACGACCCCAGGGAGATTCGTCCGACGTTGTAAAGCTCTAAGCAGTTGAGTTCGTCGTAAAACAATTTTAAATAACTATGTTCTAGCATCTTAAAACGCATACGGAGATGAACACTAGAAACAAACAAAATAAATGAGGATATTGCCACTCTGTGATGTAAGTTAGGTGGGTGACATAAAACGCAATAAACGTATATGAAGAACAGACGGAACACATTGTTCAGCCATATGCGTTGTGGTTTGATTCAATATACCCCGCATGGTTGGGCGTGGTAAGGTACCTTCCAGCTTTCTTTCCATCTAGATCAATCATTATAATCATCATTATTATTCTTACTGATATTGTTTATACGAACCATTTAATAGTTAACCCAAGACGGTCCACCCTGGCCTTTTCCTGTGTTGACGGTTATAATTTTTTAAAAGCTAATTGATATCATTATTAAAAAGTTGATACCAATCCATAAGCCGAAATCAACGCCCTGTGAAGCCCACGTTATGAGATGGTAATAGTCACAGTGCATCACCAGGGTGAGTGACCTTGGTTTGTGCGTCATCATCCTCGCAGAATGGATAGATACAAACACCTCGGCAGTCGATGTGTTTGTTGCTCTTCTCAAAGACGTAGCTCATAGAAAACATTGAGGAGTTTAAATTGGTCGTACACAATGAAAGACTTGATTGAAATAGCCGAGAAGTTTGTTAATATCTTATTACTTTGCATTTATTTTTGTATGTTACATATATTACAAAATATTGTACTGACCAATTGTGAGTTGCCGCAATGAAGCCAAGTGTAATCTTGACTTAACTGAAAATTCACACATTATGACTGAGGAAGACTTCTTACCCGTTAGACAGGATTGTCGGTAGTGGGGATCGAATCGACGACCTCCCGAATTAAAGCCTCGGATGCTACAACTAAAGCAGCGTCTAACGATTATTATGATTGCATTGTTTCATCGAAACATAAGAAAACTCGGCGTCTGTATAACAGAACAGGGTTGGCCAGTAGACTTGTAGCCTGTGCCCTAATGAATTGGGGTTAGAAGTGGAGTATGGGGGGTGGGGGGTGGGGGGTACAGCACCCCTGCTCCCTAACCCCTCCCGCGCCTACGGCTGTGGGCCTTCTTAACGAACCCAACTAATTTTTCCGACTTTTATTCTCAATTACGTTTTTAAGTAACGAACGAAAAAGGGCAAACGTCTCTCTCTCTCTCTCTCTCTCTCCTCCCCCTCTCCTCCGCCTTCAAAGACAATGTCGGGAACCCGGAAAGAAGGTTCCTCCATCGCGCCGGATGATAACAAGGATAATAAGGTGTGAGAAGGGACATTGTTGCCTGTCATCTGCTTTCCGGTTCGATTAGCACCCATAGGGAAATAATGTATTTGCATATATGCTAAATCTACATTCTACCTGACGTTAATATTATATTCGTTGTTGTTGTTATTCTTATTATTGCTACCATTATTTTATCAACGATCCTAATTGAGATAAAAAAATATATACGACATCCTGCCAACCTCATCAGTGATGATAGTGTGTCCTCCCTTCTTTGACGCCTCCCCCCCCAACACACACACGGCTAGGCATCCTGCAGTTTCAGCCAGGCTTGGCCTGAAGAAATCCGATCGCCTCAAAATATATCGCTAAAAAATAAGTATACATGCTGTTAATAATGATGGTAAAATAACTAATAAGGTTAATAATAATAAAAATAATAAAACTAATAAGGTTAATAATGATGGTAAAATAACTAATAAGGTGAAGAAGAAGAAGAAGAAGAAGAAGAAAAAAAATGAAAAATTATGTTTTTGGGGGTGGGAATCGAACCCCACACATCCCAAATAAGATACTCTCTCATGCTACCGCTGAGCCATCTCTGTAGGTATTTACCAGGGCCAAGATGACCATCCCTAAATAGGAGGAAAAGTGTATTTATTCTTGTCCCACAAAACACTTACATAATACTATAAATATAATCATTTTTTAGAATAACGGGCACGTTAAATTTTGAATTCATTCAAATTTAAGTGAGAGCGACACCTTGAAATTCGTTCGGCTATCTCTCTGACCTTCCCCGCATGGCTACACAAAAGTCAGCCGAAATTTTTATAAAAGTTCTCAAAATTCTGTTCCGCAAGTGAGCACGCTGCTCCGTAGTCGAGTTTGTGAATGAAAAATGACAAGTGAATGAATAAATTTCAACATTGCCACATTCTGTTTGTCACCCCCGCCACGTGATATCTAAAACATTTAGGGCGCATACCCTAGTATATCGGTAAACTGCGTGATACGAATATTCCATTTCAACTAGAACACATGTTTAAAATTCCGTATCCGCTGTCACAATGAATTTATGTTGTTCTTATTTATGATGTTATAACGGAAGAAAACGGTGTTTACTATCGTATTGCGACGGTATTGTCATAACATGTGGTATTGATATGCTAAAACCCGCCTCCTGACCCGAACGCGGGAGCCTGTGGTAATGTGGCCACAGAGTGTGAGAAAAGCCACCAATTAATTGTCGAAAGGGCTTTGTTGATTGCAATAAGTTTTGCTGACCTCATTAGGTACATGAGTTTCGACTGCCCTGATTAAAACTTCCCACAAACAAAGCAGCTGTGTCGTTGGCGTTCTTCTGTGCCCCCAAGCCCGAACCCGAGCTCCAGTTGATTTCAAATAAAACAATTGTGTTGCAATTGGAAACTAAAACTTTGAAACAAAGTCTCCGCATGTCTGTGCATGGTGTGTTATAATTATATTTTACTCATTTATAGTGAATTGCATGGGATATTCAACCAGTGATGCCTTTGTTCGGGAGGCGATTATCAACCACTGTACAATTATTGGAGGATGATAGATGAATACTGAGCAACAACACATGGGATCAATCAAACCAGTCCTAGCACGTAACCCACTCCTTTCTAATAGACCCCCAAGGATGTCATGATCACATCTTGACTGTGGTAGCTCAGTGCAGGTTCGATTCCCCTCACCGATAATGCTACTGAATGTTTTCTCAAGGGTTTCCCGAGTCAGCAGGCTAGCCTGACTCCGCTTTGCTCTCAAAAGCCGGCGCTCCATGTCTCTCATTATTCCTACTTTCATTCTGAGTTGACTCCCTTCAAATCACTTCGCCAGATTCTTATTGCACTCTAAGTCAATATTAAAACACTCTTCAGTTCATGTCTTATGTGCATGTTTTATTAGGGTGCTTGACTAGTCGCAAAACATGCCCGAGAGTTGATGGAAGGTCAATCCCAGCATTCATAGTATGAGTAGGATTGAGGAGAATTTCGGCACACACACAAACACAAGTAAAAACTGGGATAAACTAAACATGAAGAGGAAATGTATTTCTGCGGAAAGAAATAGTCCTAGTGTTTGAAACAGTTCCTCAAATATTGACATATCTAAATGAGAACACTCCCAAACTCTTTGGGTTAAGCCCCCTCGGTTACTTCATGAACGCAGATAGAATGAAAAGGCCAAGTGGCCAAGGGAATGACAGTAGAGGCAGGACAAGATTGGAACAAACGCAACAGCCAATCCAGGATATGCGGCATAAAGGTATGTAAACATGGAAAGATTTACATGAAAGAGGCGCTGTTTCAAATAAATCCACCGAATAATGACATCAAATAAATGCTGAACTTACGTTTTTACTGAACAAAACCAAACTTTCGTGTGCACTTGTTTATGTCGTGTATTTTGTGTTAGTTAATGCAAATACTGGTGACATATTAATGTGACTGAATCATGTAAGGGATGTGATAGGATGGAGGAAGGGGGGATCAGCAGTACCCTCAGTGCATGGTTTAATGATCGTTGCCTGAGAATCATTGGAGGAGGGGGAAGGTGATCGCCCCATTATCTCCCCCCCATGCATCCGCCACTAAGCATGTACGAAGGGAGCTTGACCTTAAAGACTCCCGTAGAATCCTATTTCGGTACACGAGTCACGGTGAATCCCCATTGTCTTGACCTTTAAGTCTTCAAGGTGCAAAGGTGCACTTTTTAACCGTACACACTATGCAAGCTGATAATAATAATAATAATAATAATAATAATAATAATAATAATAATAATAATACAAATAATAATAACAAAAATAATAATAATAATAATAATAATAATAATAATAATAATAATAATAATAATAATAATAATAATAATAATAATAATAATAATAATAATAATAATAATAATAACTAAGAAGAATGAAGACTTCAAGAAGTTCTCCATCCCGATGGTGGTTTTCGTGGTTTCCACCGTACAAAGAGCGAATGCTGGGATGAGTACAAATCGGCCACGACCGTACATAGCATCCACAGTTCGGTTTGGAAAAAATAATGTGGACAATGATATATTAAGTAGTTCTAAGTAGATTTTAATAAGGTAAACACATGGAAATACTTAACATTTGTGTCCGTACAACATGTTATGCCGGTTTTGACCGAGTTTGTATGTATTGCAACAATAAAATAATAATAATAATCCAATAATAATAATTAAATCCATTATCTCATATACTAAACAAATCTACACATGGTTTCAAGATAAAGGACGGTAATACGGTTTGCCACACACTTTCACATCTATTCTACATGGACGATCTCAAGCTATATGCTTTAAATGCGACACACGACGAATCTTCTTAACTCAACGTTAGAATTCAGTAGAGCTATATGTATGGATTTTGGAATTGATAAATGTAAGTCACTTCATGTCATCAAAGGAAAGATTACGAAATTAGAAGAGTTTGAAATTGACGAAGACAACCGGATTGGAGTAATGGACGAAGAAGACATATACAAATATCTAGGATTTGCGCAGGCTAAACGAATTAATCATAAACTGATGAAAAGTAAACTAATTTCTGCATACAAGAAACGAATAGGATCCATTTTAAAAACACAACTAAATGGTAAAAACAAGATCAAAGCAATTAACACTTATGCTATACCGGTACTTGCATATTCATTTGGAATTATTTACTGGACACAGACAGAACTTCATGCACTAGAAATTCTCACCCGCACAACATTCACCAAATACAGAAGTCATCACCCTAAGTCAGCAATAGAACGAGTGACTCTACCTAGAGAAAAAGGGGGAAGAGGCTTGATTGATTTAAACAATTTATATTATAAACAAATTGAAATTCTAAGAAAGTACTTTTATACAAAATGCCCACATTCACAACTTCATAGAGCTATAGTATCGGCAGACAAGTCGCTTTCTCCCCTCAATTTAAATGACGGAAATTTAAACTTGCTTCAAAAACTAAATTCTGACACAGCAAAAGAGATCAGAATATCAGAAAAGACGTTACATAGCAGACATTATAAAAAACTTCTTAAGGATAGCGTCGATAGGGTAGCATCGAACAAATGGTTAACGTCCGGGGACATTTTCAGCGAAACAGAGGGATTTATGATCGCTATTCAAAATAAAGTAATCAAGACTAACAATTACAAAAAATACATACTGAAAGACGTCACAGTGGAAGATAAATATAGAAAATGTAATATGAACGGCGAAACAATTGAACATATTGTATCTAGGTGTAAAATGCTTTGTCAAACAGATTATCTTCATAGGCATAACCAAGTTGCAAACATTGTACATCAAAAATTAGCCATGAAGTATAAACTTATAAACACAACCACTGCGTATTACAAATACAAGCCTGAAAAGGTATTAGATAGAAAAGGCTACAAATTATATTACGACCTGGCAGTTATAACAGACCAAACCATACATCACAATAGACCGGATATTATATTTATTGACAAGAAGAAACAAGAAACGATTTTAATTGATCTTGCCGTTCCTTTATGCCACAATGTAGAGACAGCTTGGCGGGAAAAGATTAACAGATATAAGGAATTATTTATTGAAATAAAAAAGTTGTGGAAGCAGAATAATGTAACTGTTATACCGTTAATTATATCAGCAAATGGCATTGTTCCACGTAAACTCCATGACAGTATTGAACTAATTGGTCTCCAACCGAACATTTACATCGAGATGCAAAAAGCAATTATTTTGAACACGTGTAGGATAGTGCGAAAATTTTTGAACTAAGAAGAATGAAGACTTCAAGAAGTTCTCCATCCCGATGGTGGTTTTCGTGGTTTCCACCGTACAAAGAGTGAATGCTGGGATGAGTACAAATCGGCCACGACCGTACATAGCATCCACAGTTCGGGTTGGAATAAATAATGTGGACAATGATATATTAAGTAGTTCTAAGTAGATTTTAATAAGGTAAACACATGGAAATACTTGGTATTTGTGTCCGTACATAATGTTTATGCCGGTTTTGACCGAGTTTGTATGTATTACAACAATAAAATAATAATAATAATAATAATAATAATAATAAAAATAATAATAGTAATAACAACAACAATAATAATAATAATAATAATAATAATAATAATAATAATAATAATAATAATAATAATAATAATAATAATAATAATAACACACTTACAAGAAAGCGTATGATTCGTCACCACATTCCTGGCTAATACAGATACTGGAAATTTATAAAGTAAACCCATTGATAGTAAACTTTTTGCGGACAGCGATGACGAGTTGGAAAACAACATTAAAGTTAAACGTAGGCAAAGAGCAGATATGTACTGACCCAGTTAACATCCGACGAGGTATTTTTCAAGGTGACTCGTTTAGTGCGTTATGGTTTTGTCTTTCATTAAATCCATTATCTCATATACTAAACAAATCTACACATGGTTTCAAGATAAAGGACGGTAATACGGTTTGCCACACACTTTCATTCAACGTTAGAATTCACTAGAGATATATGTATGGATTTTGGAATTGATAAATGTAAGTCACTTCATGTCATCAAAGGAAAGATTACGAAATTAGAAGAGTTTGAAATTGACGAAGACAACCGGATTGGAGTAATGGATGAAGAAGACGTATACAAATATCTAGGATTTGCGCAGGCTAAACGAATTGATCATAAACTAATGAAAAGTAAACTAATTTCTGCATACAAGAAACGAATAGGATCCATTTTAAAAACACAATTGAATGGTAAAAACAAGATCAAAGCAATTAACACTTATGCTATACCGGTCCTTACATATTCATTTGGAATGGACACAGACAGAACTTCATGCCCTAGAAATTCTCACCCGCACAACATTCACTAAATACAGAAGTCATCACCCTAAGTCAGCAATAGAACGAGTGACTCTACCTAGAGAAAAAGGGGGAAGAGGCTTGATTGATTTAAACAATTTATATTATAAACAAATTGAAATTCTAAGAAAGTACTTTAATACAAAATGTCCACATTCACAACTTCATAGAGCTATAGTATCGGCAGACAAGTCGCTTTCTCCCCTCAATTTAAACGACGGAAATTTAAACTTGCTTCAAAAACTAAATTCTGACACAGCAAAAGAGATCAGAATATCAGAAAAGACGTTACATAGCAGACATTATATAGAACTTCTTAAGGATAACGTCGATAGGGTAGCATCGAACAAATGGTTAACGTCCGGGGACATTTTCAGCGAAACAGAGGGATTTATGATCGCTATTCAAGATAAAGTAATCAAGACTAACAATTACAAAAAATACATACTGAAAGACGTCACAGTGCAAGATAAATGTAGAAAATGTAATATGAACGGCGAAACAATTGAACATATCGTATCTGGGTGCAAAATGCTTTGTCAAACAGATTATCTTCATAGGCATAACCAAGTTGCAAACATTGTACATCAAAAATTAGCCATGAAGTATAAACTTATAAACACAACCACTGCATATTACAAATACAAGCCTGAAAAGGTATTAGATAGTAAAGACTACAAATTATATTACGACCGGGCAGTTATAACAGACCAAACCATACATCACAATAGACCGGATATTATATTTATTGACAAGAAGAAACACGAAACGATTTTAATTGATGTTGCCGTCCCTTTATGCCACAATGTAGAGACAACTTGGCGGGAAAAGATAAACAGATATAAGGAATTATCTATTGAAAATAAAAAGGTTGTGGAAGCAGAATAATGTAACTGTTATACCGTTAATTATATCAGCAAATGGCATTGTTCCACGTAAACTCCATGACAGTATTAAACTAATTGGTCTCCAACCGAACATATACATCGAGATGCAAAAAGCAATTATTTTGAACACGTGTAGGATAGTGCGAAAATTTTTGAACTAAGAAGAATGAAGACTTCAAGAAGTTCTCCATCCCGATGGTGGTTTTCGTGGTTTCCACCGTACAAAGAGCGAATGCTGGGATGAGTACAAATCGGCCACGACCGTACATAGCATCCACAGTTCGGTTTGAAAAAATAATGTGGACAATGATATATTAAGTAGTATAGCCAAATGTGGGCATTTGAGAAGCAGAAGAAGAAGAAGAAGAAGAAGAAGAAGAAGAAGAAGAAGAAGAAGAAGAAGAAGAAGAAGAGAAGAAGAAGAAGAAGAAGAAGAGAAGAAGAAGAAGAAGAAGAAGAAGAAGAAGAAGAAGAAGAAGAAGAAGAAGAAGAAGAAGAAGAAGAAGAAGGAAGATGAAGAAGAAGAAGAAGAAGAAGAAGAAGAAGAAGAGAAGAAGAAGAAGAAGAAGAAGAAGAAGAAGAAGAAGATGAAGAAGAAGAAGAAGAAGAAGAAGAAGAAGAAGAAGAAGAAGAAGAAGAAGAAGAAGAAGAAGAGAAGAAGAAGAAGAAGAAGAAGAAGAAGAAGAAGAAGAAGAAGAAGAAGAAGAAGAAGAAGAAGAAGAAGAAGAAGAAG